>APFE030077086.1:112168-126200 GCA_000404065.3 Pinus taeda
CTTTTAGGGACTTAAGAGCCCTCAGTTTATGGACATTTGTGATTGGGGTTGAAGTGCCCAAAAATGTCTATAACAAAATGGCTATTAGTTCATAAACAAATAAATACACAATGATAGAAGTACTCGATGTATATAATTATGCTCATGAAGTAAATAGCTCTAGTCGAGTCTTTTTCATTAAGATGGTTTCCAAAAGTACAAAAGTGCAAGCTTCCAAAATCCTTCTTCACAAAAATTTGGGACTCTGATCTAGTCATTCTAGAAGGATAAACTTTAAAAGTACAGAAGTGCAACCTTTTAAAGTGTTTCTTTATAAAATTGGGGACCCTTTCTTCAAAGACATGAAAGGGTTTATAAAATAAAAATAAAGTACAAAAATAGATATTACATTAAAGTTATGAGGAGGTTTAAACAACTCTCCTTAAAATAAGTGAAAGAATTACATAAAATAGAAATTATTGTAATGACAAGCTCAAGGTTGTAATGGTGTCTATTCTTTCATTCGTTGTCTGAGCTCATAGATATCCATCATCGACTTGACTTCAGGAGGCTGACCTATCCTCATCTACAGTTGTCCTGTATACACTTCATTTGAGAGAGTAGGAAACATGTGCATGGATGAGTCAACGAGGCAGCGTAGCATTAGCCAGTGGCTGTGTGGCTTCACCAGTTATCTCCAATATACTTCCCAGTCAAGTTTTGTTAGTTGTTTAATTGCCTCTTCTCTTTTTTTTTTTTAAGTAAGACTATTCTATTATTCACATTAAAGGAGTACAATTACAACATGACTAGCAAAAAGAACCAGCTATCCAGGAGGAAAGGCAGCATGGAACAGAGAAGTGTTCAAGAACAGAGAGGTTGAGCCAGACCATGTTTTGTAGTCCCGCGCAGGGGAACCAAAGGAGCACAATTTAGCCTTTTTGAGCTTAACCAGATTACAAAACAAACACCCATGACCTCGACACAATAGCATATACAAAAAATTATCAATATTGACAAAATGCCCTCACTATTGGGTCGCATAACCTAAAAAGAAGCTGCATAGCTTGGATTAAGCTTCAGGAATCTCCTCCACAATCCTGCACCACCCAACATCAGCCAAGTCCTGAGCATGGACCTTCTCATTCGTAGTCAAACCCAGGGGCACAGGCTCCATCATTGTGTCATTGACGTTGTTGGCCAACGTCTCCATAGCTCTCGAAGAACTTGAAATTGGCATCGAAACTGTTCCCTGGTCCTCTCGTTGAACACTGGATTCGCCCTTTTCTTGGGCTTCCTCGAGAAAAAGCATAGATACATAGGCAATGATCCGAGGATGGTTCAGGGAGCAGTTGAATGTGAAGATTGCAGAACTGAAGGAGGGCGAGGACGAGGAACCTGGAGAGTTGGGTTCAAGAAATTGGCTGGGCCTTAGAATGCTACCTCTTCCATTGCGAGTGCTCTGGTGCTGACTAGAAGTAGCATCACCAGAAGAAGGGCGTGAAGGCACACCCTGAGAGGTGCCTCTGCGGCTGAGCATTCTTTGGTGGAGTCGAGGCATGACAGCAGGACAGAACAAAACACCTTTGCGAATTGCAGAACAGACCACCGGAGAGATATGTCTAAGACCATACACATAGAATAACGGGTGGGATTCCAAAGTAGTCGCAGGAGTCGGGGAAATAGACAGAGGCTTTGAGCTAGTTGAGCCAGAGCCCAACCCATACAACACAAGAAACAACAGAGTAAACCCATGGCGGAGGCTAGTTATAATGCGCCTTCCCCTACCTCGAGACGCTCCCACCATAACTGTGGGATTCATGGGAGCCGAGATCCAAAGCAAGACATTGCGTGCGGAGGTTAACAGTGTATTAATGCCTCCATTATACATTCCTTTAAACCAGGTGATACCCACCTACTTGTGACCCTCCCTCCACATGGAACCGGCTTCGCTGTACAGGGCTGGCAGGTGGCGGCTCTTCACAGCCCACTCCAGCCCCATCACCATGAAAGCGTCCTTATACACCCACATCCGGGGGGGAAACATCTCTTTGGACTAGAAGTTTGCATTCCTGTTCGTGATCATGATTCGATATTATGTCTAGAGTCCCTATGATAAGAGTATGCTCATTTTCCACACCCAAATTGCCCAGGAGGTCAGCGACCTTGTTGCCTTCCCTCTTAATATGATTGAGGATGATGGCCTTATTATTGAGAAGCGCTTGTTCTATCTCCTCCAATCTAGCCTCGAGTCTCCAACTAGTGGCTATTTTCCTCGCATGAGATCCATTTAGCAGTTGCTTGGCCATGTTAATTGGGATTAAGGAGTCACCTTCAACCTCCAGGGGTTGGAAGTTGTGTTTCCATGAGAGGAGGAGACCTTGCCATAGACCCTCCAACTCAGTCGAGTTATTGGTGTCCCATCTTATGTTTCCAAAGTAAACTAGAAGAGGCAAGCCTGTGTGATTTTTGAATATTCTGCCGAAACCTGCTTTTCCAGGGTTGCCCTTTGAGGCTCCATCAAAGTTGAGCTTGAAGGTGTGCTTTGGAGGAGCTGTCCAGGAGTCCTTTTTTATGTTGATGCTTTTTGAGGGGGCTTTATTGTGAGATTCCTGAGGGAGTTGCATGTTCCAGTTAGCCCAGATGGCTTTCTCATTATCTAGAGTGGGAAGGTCATCCTGAGTCCAAGAGCAGAGCATCAGAGTCTCTTTGAGATTCATACATAACTTACTCCAGATGATTTATAATGGAGAACTTTGATCTTTGAATATGCGCTTGTTCCTTTCTTTCCAGATGCCCCAGAGGAGGAGCCCAGGAATCATCTTCCATAAATGGTTGAGAATTTCACTTTTGTAGGGATTCGTTTGCCATTGATGTAAGGAGTTTGTGATATCGTCCGTCACTCTGCATCTTCTTTGACATCTGAAGCTTACCTTCTCCCACAAATGATTAGCTAAGGGGCATGAGTCCAGAAGGTGCTGGAGAGTTTCCTCCTGGGATTTACAATTGACACAAATAGAAGGGCCATGGTAGTTTCTTCGTCTTAGCTTATCCCAGGTGAGAATTTTCTGATGCTCGACCAGCCAGAGGAAAAGGGAGACTTTGGGCCAGGTGCCTAAATCCCATATTCTACTCCAAATGGGATCAGGGGGCGAAGGATCTGTGCATATAATTTTGTAGGCCTCTGAGGTGGAAAAGTTTCCTTTAGGCCTGTAACCCCATCGAAGAATGTCCTTGCCTTCAGAGTATCGTATACATTGTTTTTGAAGCTCCCTTTCCAGATCCTTTATAAAAAGGTGATCTGCATTCCTGATTAGCCTGTCACCTTGCTTCCATTTTCTGTAACCTTGCACTGTCTCCTGAGTCCAAAGCTTCCAAATATTTTCCTGTTGCTGTTCCTCCCCGATGTAGCTTGGAAGCGGGTTTAGAGTGCAGCTGAGCTGTGGCAATTGGTTCCAGGAATCCATCCAGAATCGAGCTGTTCTACCGTTTCTTACTTCCCAAAAACTATGCTGCTGAATCAACAGGAAGTGTTGCTTGGTAGCATTCCATATGAGTGAACCTTTTGCATTGGGAGTGAATCTGATGAGCTCCTCCTGAGGTCTATGATTGTCATATTTGGCAGTCCAAATGGCGGCCCAAGGCTTTTCAGGGGAAGAGAGAAATTGCCACCAGATTTTGGTGCACATGATTGCATTGCTATGATTGGGATCCCTCAAGCCAATGCCACCTTTTTCTTTAGGTATATAGGCTGTGGTCCATTTTGCCAGAGCCCATTTGTGGTTTGTAGCTGAATTTCCCTAGAGGAAGCTACGCTGTAGATCCCTTATTCTTTTAATTACCCACTTAGGCGCTGCAAGGATTGAGAATAAATAAAGCGGCATTGCCTGTAACACAACTTTTATGAGCACCACACGACTTGCAATGTTCAGCGTTTTGTGTGTCCATAGGTTGAGATGGGATTCAAGCTTCTCGATGAGGATGCGCTAGGAGGAGTGCTTAATGGCTGAATCAATGAGGGGGGCTCCAAGATACTTGGAAGGGAGAGTGTCTATGGGGAAACCCGATATCCGAGCTACAGCATGCTTCACGACGGGGGGGTGTGAAAGAAAAAGATCTGCGATTTGGCATTATTGATTCTGGTTCCTGAGGCCTTAGAGAAGTCATTGAGCAGGGATTTAAAGCAGGAGGCTTCCTGGACTGACGGGTAACCAAAAATCATGTTGTCATCAACAAACTGCTGATGAGTTATAGTTGGGGAGCGGTGAATGGAGAGACCTTTAAGCTGTCGGGTGAGGAGGGCCTGTTTGATGTGACGTCCCAGGCCTTCTGCCATTAACATAAAGAGGAAGGGGGAGAGACGGTCGCCCTGCCGAATTCCTCGAGAGGGACTGAAGGGACGGGAGGGGGTGCCATTCACAAGAATGGAAAAGAAGGATGAGGAGATAACACTCATAATCCAACGAAACCACATAGGAGAGAATCCAAAAGCATTTAACATTTTTTGAATGTATGTCCAACTGAGCTTATCAAAGGATTTTGAAAGATCAAGCTTTAGTATCACTACCTGCCTGTTTGGATTGCTTAAGGGAGTGTATGATTTCATGCGTGAGGATAATGCCATCTAAGATCGGTCTCCCTTCCACATATCCGGATTGTTCAGGCAAGATGAGCAGGGGCAAAAGTGGCTTTAACCTGTTGGCGATGACTTTAGAGATCACTTTGTAAATAATGTTGCAGAGAGCAAATGGGCGGAATTTATCCGGAGTGTTGGATTGCTCCTCTTTTGGAATGAGCGCAATGAAAGTTGAGTTGAGAGAAGGTAATAGTCAATGAAGAGCTCTTGATTCCTCCACCACTTCCTAGACCTCAACTTTTATCAGCTCCCAGAAGGTGTGGAAGAAGGTGGTAGTGAAGCCATCCAGGCCAGGGGCTTTGCCCTCCTTGAGTTGGAACATAGCTACATCCACCTCCTGGGTCAGGATAGGGCGTAGAAGAAGCTCATTGTGTTCCTTAGTGATAATTTTTGGCACATTTTGGGTGATTTTTTCTATATCTGGTCTCCTATTTGTAAGGGGCTCTTGATGAACTTGTCTGAAATGCCTTAGAAACTCCTCCTCGATTTCATCATGCTTTTCCACTCTTACCCCTCCTTGCTTCTGTATGAAAGAGATATTGTTGTGCATTCTTCTTTGAATAGTGGTTCGGTGAAAGAATTTAGTGTTCCTTTCTCCCTCTTTCAACCATCTAATCCTGGATTTCTGCTTCCATAATATCTCCTCCTTCTTTCTCCTCTCCTCCAGTTGATTTTGAATGCACTCCTCCTGTTCTAGGGTCCTTTCAGTGTGTCCTCCTGTGATTATTTGTTGCTAGAGATCTGCCATTTCCTTGTTTAGGTCTTGTTGCGCCTTAAAGATATTTCCAAATGTCTCTTGATTCCAGTGCTTTAATTGGGATTTTAGATGCTTGAGTTTTTGTTGGAACTGAAACATTTTGGATCCCTCTGGCGGTAGGAAGCTGTTCCAAGTAGATCTGATGAAGTCCTTGAATGAAGGTTGGGTGAGCCAAAACTCTTCGAAGCGGAAGGCCGTTTGGTGGCGTTACCTAGTCTTTGCCACTGGAGAGAGATAGGCTAGTGATCAGAGCCGGAATGAGGGAGAATTGTTGCCGCTATGTCTCCTCCCAAATGAACCGAGTTATCAGATATGAGGAATCTGTCTAGTTTAGAAGCAATTTGGTGCTTCCCTGCTCTGCGATTGCTCCATGTATGCATGCCGTTACAAAATTGCAGGTCGATTAGAGAATTCTTTTGGATGAAATCTTTGAAGTGGCCATTTTCCTGTTCCAACCTACTTCTCCCACCTAGCTTTTCCTCCAACTTGGTGATCATGTTGAAGTCCCCTCCAATGATCCAAAGAGGATGCATTCTGTTAAGATTTAGAGCTTCTATTGTGTTAAGTAGAGCTATTTTGTTCCCTGCTTCCTGCAGGAAGTAAACATTGGTAAGGTGTCCATGTATGTTAGTGCCTATAATGTGGAAGGTGGCCTGGATGATGTGGTGAGATGCATGAAAGTTGGAGAGAGTTAGTGCTTGCATATTCCAAGCAATGGTTAGCCCGCCTGATGCGCCTGAGGCATCCACTGCCACCGATTGATAGCCTGGCCACGCTCTAGAAAGGATGCTTCCTAGAGTGCTGCTATTACACTTCATTTCTTGAAGAAAGCATATTTGCGACTTCTCCATCTTTATCATGTTTTTTAATATTCTTAGTTTCCCTGGGCTATTGAGCCCCCTTAAATTCCATGAAGTAAGCTTCATGATTCACTACTGATAGAGGGTTTGTAGTACTTTGTCAATTTTGCATACCTGCCTGAGTCCATAAGGATTTTCCCTACTGCAATTGTTCATTGGAGATCCATTCTTCTCCCCCTCTTTTTGGAATCTTTTGGGGGGAGGCCACCATCCCAATGACTGCCTGGCTGGATGCCTAGCTGTTTCTGCTGATAAGCCCTCGAAATGACAACTTCCAGTTTGTTGAGTTGAAGCTCTGAGATTTTATCATAATCCTTCTTTTTGCATGCTAGTTCAAGCTCAAAAATGTCTAGTCCTTCCATATCAATACTTTTTGGATGTTCATCCATCTGTTGCACCTGACTATTTTCTGCTGTAGATATATCTAAGCTCAGGGGTTGGTCTGGAGTGTCGTCAACTTCCATATCATTTACTTTCCCATCAGGCCCCTTATGGCTCTCCTTAGGGATTGCCTTATCACCCTTAGAGGAATGTGAAGCGGGGGAAGAACTAGAGGGAGGAGGTTGTGTAGAGGAGGAGATGGGCATGGAGCTGGGCTTTGAGTTCAAGGGTTGCTCTTCTCATGCTTTAGCAAGAATTTCAAAATTATTGCTCGTAGAAGGGAAAGAAGCAGTATCTTGCTAGGGTTTTTTCCCGGTAGAAGGTTTTTTGTGCACTCGTTTGCGGCTGGGAACTTTGGCGAAGCCATCTTGGGTCGGCATGTCAGAGGGGTTGGAGGCATTGGCTTTGGAATTTAGCGACAATCCCTAAAGAGATGCCCATGAGCATGACATTTACGGCAGCAAAAAGGTACATGTTCATAATCCAAGGGTTGAATCCATTCATAATCATCATGAAAAAGACTTACCGAGTCCGGCAGGGCTTTGTCTAGGCGCATGAAGACACAGATGCAGGCATAGGATGTGTATCTGCGAAGCTACGTCTCTTCTGCTGCTTTTATGTATTCTCACAATCCATTGCCAATGTCTTTGAGTAGTCCTTCATCCCAATATTCCTCTGGAAGCGAATACATTCTGATCCACACTGGTGCCCAGGTGAGGTCTTCCTTGTCCGGGTTAAATCTTGCTACCCAATCCCTTAGATACAGTCCTGCTGAGTTGAAAAAGTATGGCCCCTCGTCCATGATTCTGTACTTGTCTTCTAGGCATAAGAAGATCACAGTAAAGAACCCTTTTGGTCCTAGCTACAATGTGACATGGCCCTTAGGTTTCCATTTAGCAGTGATCCAGCCATACAGGGCTTTTTCTGTTGGCCAGAATCCTATAAATTTCCCAATGAGTGCATGATCCTTCATGTATTGGATTCGTTCATTGATCTTCTGACCGGGTAATTCTATCCTGGGCCTTTCGGCTGCTATTGGTTTGCAATTTTTCGAGGTGACCTTGGGCATTTCCTCTGGCTTGTCTTTTCTTTCTGGTGTTTCAAATTGCCTCTTCTCTTGCTATATAAGTTTCTTCCCATTTGTTTCTAGGGCTATGATATCGGGGAGACTCCCAGGTGGGCATTCCTGTATCAAATTAGCGTTGTGAAAATTATCATTGATGGTTTCAATGATATTATTTGTAGCATCAGTCGCCCTTGAAACTACTCTTTTTGTTTGCTTTAGCTGATTATCCCAATCGGTAAAGAGGATGTATTTATGAGATTTCTCTATCCTAGGAAGATTTGCTACTCTACCCTCTGGAGTGTCCTGTCATGTTATGTATCCTGAACTCTCATCATCAATCTCATTAAAAGTGATCCTCAAATCGGATGCTTGATTCATCAGTGAATCACTTTGCTTGCACATTGGATTCATGACTAATAGCTTCTGACAGAGTATCGTATGTTGTTTTGATAATAAATAATTGAGTTCTAATGCTTCTTTTATAAAATACTCAACCTTATGATTATCTTTCAACTGATCCATAGAAAACTATAGTTGTTGTATTTGAATATCTTTGGCACTTGTTTATGCTTGAGACTGGAGCTTCAATTGGTCAAAACTCTGTTGTAATTGGGCCATTTGTGCCTTCATTTGATGGTCAACATTGTCTCTCTTCTGCCAATTGTTTCTCTAGTTGTTGTATTCTTTCTTCTTTCTCCCTTACCAATTGTTTGACTTCCATTACCTTATCAATAATGTCAGATGCATAAGAACTTGCAAATTGTGATAGTTTTGTCAAATTGTTTGAAGGATCCATGGGGGTATCCTTCCACACTACATCCATAGGTTCATTATCAGGAATTATTGTTGATGATGCTTTTGTTTCCCTCCTTTTCCTTTGTCTTTTTACTACAACCTGATTCTTGAGACTGTAAAATACGTCAAGAGGAGGAATTTCTTCCACTCTGAGAATGATTTCGGTTGAAGGGAAGGCCGGGATGATTTCAACTTCTTCTGTTGTGACAGCTTTGTCAGTCGCCCTTACAGTGAGCAAGATTTGTCCAACATTTTGGGGTTTGTTGAATGATGTTTCCATTTCAACATCTTTTATCCCTTATTTTCCTCTTAGTTTTTGGTCAAATTGTTTCCATGCCTCATCTAATTGATTTTTCAAAGGGGATTCATTTGTATGCACTTTAGTGGAAACATCTTCCACTTCTTTCTCCTTTGAGACCTTTTCAGGTTCCTTCTCAGTGTCCTTTTCTGGACTCTTCTATGGGATCTTATGTGAATTGTGCTCTGAGTTATGCTATGAGCTTTGATTTGAGTCATGTTTTGAACTTTGTGCTGGTTTCTGCTCTGAAGTTTGTTCAGAACCTTGTTCTTCTTCTTTGAATTAGTTCCGAGCCCTTCTTTGAGCCCTTCTCTGAGTTTTGGCTTGAACTTTTTTCCTCTTTAACAATTGTCTGTGGGATCTTTAACAGATCCAAAGGGACCTTTTGTAACCTTTTCCTCATGTACTGGTGGAATTGGGTTAAATTTTGTGGGTCCAATCATAGAGTAGCAAAATGTTGCACTTATGAAAACAACTCAGCTGACTCAAACCGGTCATCACAATCATCATCCTCATGGTTGAACTATCTTATTTTCACTAAAGCAGTGAAGTTCTGTGTGACCTTATTGGGGTCAAACTATCTTCCATGAATAGTGGCAAGATTTAAACATGTAATGTGATCAATTTCAAGCACAACATGCTTAAAATCGTGTAATGCATAAACACTACATTGGAGGGGAAAGGAAGGCCAAAGAGACCTTTTAGATTCTTTTAGGGTCTTGGTTATCCCATCCCCTACAGTTTGGTAAGAAATTTCTCTAGAAAGTAGTTTATCTGGTACATACCATGGGAGAACATGGGGAAGTTCTATGCTTCCAAAGACTCAGACATAAGTAAACAGTTCTTCCCAAAACCACCTGCCTATTAGTATAGAATCAATCTTGGCCTCATCAGATAACCTTGGGGCCCTCTTATAAAAAATAGCTTGGTGGATGGGTAGCATAATTCCTTAGCAGATTTTGTAGAAATGGGTTTGGAAATTGGATTCCCACAGGATTTTGTGATATATGTTGAATGGGGGTAGGATCTTGAATAGTCTGTTTCCACCCCATAGTTGGGAAACTAGTAGTGAAATAGACTACATCCATAATGTAGGTACTCATAAAAAATCGTGGGACTGTTCTAGAGGTGACATATCAGTGTTGTCTATATTCCCGAATTTTTAAGGCAATGTTGTTAGACAATATAATGCTCCAATCCATTATAAAAGAATTTACTGTTGCATCAATTAGGGGAACCCACTCAACTAAGAACTTGGTGGTATCGGTATATCCAAATAATCTACACATCATTGCTGTGATATAAGAGTAGGGAGCAGCGAGAGATGATATAGAATACATACCCAATTTCTCATATTTGTGCTTGTTAGAATTGGACCTCCATTGCTTAATTAGGTTTGATGGTTCCTCACTCTCAACTATGAAATGCTCAAGGAAGGCCTTATCATACACCTTATGTGGGTCTGGTATATGACACATGCTCTTCAAGTCTTCTGTTGTGAAGGGCCCAATAACCATTTTCCTTGAAGTCTGGAATGCCCGGTCAATAATGTTAATATTGTCTATTGGCCATTTTACCATATCAGTGTATGGTAAAATATTAAGTCTAGCAAAAATTCTATGAAGGAAAGAACTTGCAGCTTCAATGTGGGAGGCTCCAAAAGAGGTAGTGGCATATGTTGTTGCTTTACTTTGAATTATCCTAGGACCCTCGCTCTCCAGCAACTGGTACATGGTTTCCCATGAGGAAGTATAGTTTGTCGATAGTGCATGTTGTGTCTAAGAACAATTGCGGAATTTTTATTACATCAGATGTAGAATATTGTGTGGCTTTGCTAGGTTTCTTTCCTTTCTTTGACTTAGTCGTCTTGTTACGCAATTATTTCTTGGGCGAAACTACAAATTGAGAATACAGAGGAACGAAGAGCAATAAGAGTTAAATGTGGAAGCATACAAACACACAAGGCTTTGAAATGACAGAAAGGTAAGTTTAAATGTAAGTCAATCTAAATAGACCATCAAATCTCCTTAGGCTTTGAAATCATAAATACCGTTAGAATCCTTTAATAAGAGAAATCATGGCTTCGCGTGGTTATTTATTATTCATTAATATATCGCATCACAAAACCTTTTCAAATGGTAAATAAAACTTATCTTCAAGTACTTTGTTGATATGCGATAGCGATATCATTGTATCAGTTTATTAATCATGAGAGAAGTGTGATTGTGATAGTCACAATATCGCAATATCGCAATCATAGGTTTCAAGAGTAGCAGAGAATGGATATGGCAAAAGCTTTAAGCCATTGTGAATTTGCGAGAAGTGACATGGCATTATATCGGGCCAATGGGTTTATTACTAAGCGCAACTTTTGTTTTTTAGCTTTATGATTTTCCTTAGGCGTACTCTTGAGGAAATAACTTCATCACAATCGGATAAATTGGGAATGATACAAGTGGGGAGCATGTTGATACTCTTGCGATTTATCCGGATGAAATTATTTTAAAGAGTGATTTTTATTGTTTTGTCGGATCTGGTAGCTTATCGGATTTCACAATAGTTCCTAGGGCAATCCTTAGCCATTAAGTTCACCATGGAATATGAAGTCAATGGTTGCCTCCCTTTCCTTGATATTCTTGTTTCAAAGAATAGTGACGGTTCCCTCTCCCACCAAGTATTTCGAAAGAAAACACATACAGAGTAATGTCTTCATGCCAGTTCCCACCATTTCTTGGCTCAAAATTTGGGCGCTCTCAACACCCTCGCTACTCATGCCCTAAGGATCTTTGATGAAAAAAACTTTGAGAAAGAGAAATCACATCTCCTTAATGTCTTTGTTGAAAATGGTTATAGTAGATACCTGGGTCAGAGGACTTTCCTCAAAGCTGCCAAAAATTCATTAATTAAAAGAGAACCTAAAGAATGGGTCCCAGGGGTCCATCTATTGTTTGTGCAAGGGACCACTAATAAGATTGCGAGGATTCTTAAGAAACATAATGTTCCCTTGACCTTTAGAGCCCTTAACACCATTCATAAGTCCCTCTGATCAGTGAAGGATCCTATCAATCCTAAGGACATGAAGGGTGTCTATATTATTCCTTGTTCCTGTGGGACCCCCTACATTGGTGAGACCGAACACTCCATTAATCAGAGGATTAGTGAGCATGCAACTGACCTTAAACATAGGAGAACCAAGTCTTCCACACTAGCAGAGCATGCAGAGAAGACTAAACACCATGTTTGTATTGAGGAGGCCAATGTTATTGCTAGAGTTTCATAGTTCCATCACTGAAAATTTGGGGAAGCCCTTGAGATTGAAAAAAGGCCTAGCAATCTCAATAGAGAGGACAGTTGGAAGATTAGTAGTTGTTGGTTCCCAGCCCTCACTTCCTAGTCTTGTCCTTCCCTTCCTCCCCTCCCTCTTTTAATAGCTTGTTCTAGTTTTCTTATAAATAAAGTTTCCCCTTGTTATCCTTTAACCTCCTCTCCTTTGCCATAGTTCTATCCTCTTTGGTATTCTTCCTTGATAATCCTCTTCTAGTGGGTTAGTTTATATAGTATAAGATATTTAAATAGCAATTTTTTGTTCCATGTAGATGGCTTTATTATTTAAATTTATTTTGAACAATTATTTATGTACAAAATTTAATTTAATTAAAAAAAGGAAAATAAATATTTTGATATTGAAATTCATTATACATTTAGGCTTAAATTAAAATGATAAATAGTGTTTTTAACTATTAATTTATATTTTTAAAAATTATAAATATTAGAAAGTGATGAGAAATTCCTATAATTTATTCAAAAAATTAAATATAAAGATTATTCTTATTATATAAGACTTAAATTAATTTATTTTAATAACTTTATTAATAAGATCGATTATAGATCACAACAATCAATGGTTCTAGTAATAAATTTAACAATACTAACTTACATTTAGAATTTTAAACTGAATATTTAAATAAATATGAAATATTTAATTATATAACTTTTACGTATATTTAATGTAAATTCATATGTTACCTTATTTACATATTTTTTAAACTAACTTCCCATTAACTATTTAATTATATATAAATTTAAACCCTTTAATTTAATAATAGTATAATGAACTTACTATTGATTTAATAATTATTTAAATATGTAACTTTAACTTATGTATTTATTTAATATATTACCTAGTTTATTCGATACTTTAACTTTCAATTAACTAACTAAATATTTATTTATCTTACTTAAATATATGTGATTGATTCCTATTGATTAATTTTTAATTAAATATAGTTATGCTCTCCTATCCTATCCCTTGGTCCAGTTCGACTAGCTATTTCCCAGTCAAATATAGCCGTTAGCCGGTCTAGCCTACCTGTTCAATATAGTCGTTACCTGGTCAAATATAGCCGTTGGATGTTCTGCTTTGACTATTTAACATGCAGCCTAGATCTGATTCTTCAACTTGTCCTGACAATGAACTACACTGGTTGGTTCGAAATGCGTTGACAAATGAAATATCATGTGATTTACACTGAAATTTTTTTTCTCATAAACTTGATATGGATCACAGAAGCCTCAATTCAACAATCTTTTATCTTAATCGCAAGTTTCGAAAGGGTAAATGAAACTTTGTTTATTTGAAATTTTGCGACATGCAATATTGTGAGGTTTTATTTAAGGTAAGCCTTATTCAAGTCAATCAAGCTTTTATGTGGATTTGTTTATTAAAAAATAAAATTTCTTCTTAACAAAAATCCTAAACTAAACTATATTCCTATGTTTTTCAATTTTTTAAGGGTCCCTATTTATTTATACAATAATATCCTAAGCTATTTATGTAAAATAAATGTTGGGGGGCACAACACAACAATTGGCGATTCACTAAAAGAACCAATTATCTCTGATAATAGTGAAATTTCTAAAACTTTTCTAAGTAAAAATAGTTGGGGAAAGGAGGACTAATTTTGAAATATTTAGATAAGTAACATTACTCTAAACATAAAAAACTCACTTAATTATAATTCTTTTTATATCCTCTTATAAATGAAAATCCTTGTTGTCTATATTAGTCCTTAATTAGTTGTAAAGTTAAAGTAAGGGGCTTTTACAACTTAGCATTTTTAATATACTCATTTATCACAAGTAGAGCAACTACGTCTAGCAGACATTCATAGCCTTGACAGGGTTACCTTTTAACCATCAATGATTTAGAATCCCATCCATATAAGAGTGCAGTCTTTAGAGATAATTTCAAAAGTATATA
>APFE030077086.1:126756-156535 GCA_000404065.3 Pinus taeda
ATATAATTTTTCTTTTTTATTTATTTACTTTTCTTTTAACAAATTTTTATTACCTAAAAGTCATTGTCCTAACTTGGTGACCAGAAGGTGACAATGCCATTCATTGGTCGTAATGGAACTAAACAAGTTGGCTTGTGATGAGACCCCTCACCTTAAGATTAAAATAATCATAAGCCATTACCCTGGTTTGGTATTCAGTGTTGGTAATGTCAGTATATTATTTCCCTATGAACATGGTAAGTAGGCTCGTGATGAGACCCCTTATCTTTTAAGGTTATTATATTTTTGAATTACACTCTAAAAATAGTAAAGTTAATGGATGGGGAGAATCATTGACTCCTTAAGAGTTTTGGATGACAATTTTAGAGTTAGATATGCTTAGTTGTAAATAGTATTTACTTTGTTAAAGATAACCTTTCTTGACTAATAAAAGAACAAAAGGATTTTATAAAGTTGAGGTTTTCAAAGAATTTACAACTTCAATGGAAAAGAAAATTTCAGAGTTTTATGATACTTAGCTAATTTTCAAATGTTGTGATCATGTCCTTAAGAATTTATACTTTCAAATTGAAACATCAAAAATATTTGAAGATATTTTATTTGAAAATCCAAAATTGATGATATTTAACATTATTTTTCTAAGAAAACACAAAAAGTAAATGCAATAATGTTACAGTAGAAGATGTAATCTTCTAAGAAAATATTTTTTTCAAAATAAACCCATTGACAGGAAGAGAATCTCTCTTTCCTGATAAATCTTGCAATATGAACATTGATGGGCCTACTTGTTCAACAATTTGAAATGGTCCAAGCCACATTTTCTGGAATTTAGTATGATTTCATTTTTCCTCATGTGCCTTGTCCCATTGAAGGACGAGATCTCCAATTTGAAAAGATTTTGTGGAAACAGAACTTGCATCAAAGGATGATTTGACTAGCTGTTGATGGCGAGTATGTATAAGTTTGGCTTTCTCCCTTTCTTCTTCTAATTTAAGAATTTGAGATTGCCTTAGTTGTAAAGAAGAAGAAGGTGTTTCTTCAATAAATTGGACTAGGGCTAGATTTGAAGGGATGATAGCTTCTTTCCCATATGATATATTGAATGGAGAAGTTCCTATTGAGGCCTTTTAGGTTATTTGTTCTACCCATAGAGAAAATGTCAAAGATTTATGCCAATTCTTTTGGCTCTGATCAATAGTTCTTTTAATAATCCTTATGAGGTTCTTGTTGGTTGATTCTGCTAAACCATTTCCTTGAGGGTAGTAGTTAGCAGAGTACTTAAGTTTAAACCCCTCTTAAGAGAAAATGCAGTCATATTATTTCCTGAAAAGTAAGATGCATTATCTAGTAATAATGAATTGATCAATGAATTCAATAATAACATCGGAATTTGGAATTCCTTCCAACACGGAGGGGTGAATTAGTATTAGAAAATCAACTTTTTCATTTCCATAATTAGATTCATATATGCTACTTCAGTTAATGGAACTCGTGTGTACCCGCAACTGTTTAATGCAACTAGCATATATCCAGTAAACTTATGCTTCAGTTAATCCATCATATGTTGATCTTTAATCAGTGCATTAGAACTTCATTAACCATATAAATAGTAAGCAGGTGCCATAAAATAGAATAGATCATCACACATAAGAAACACACATGAACACCATGATATAAGGTGGAAACCGAATGCGGGACAAAAGCCACCTGCTGCTTTCTTCCTTTAATATAGGAAAAACCTGTTTACACTCTTTTACTGGCGCAGACTCATACCAGTACGCAGGCACCCACCTGCAGAAGGCTACAACCTTCTCTCGTTCTCTAGCTACTATTGGAAGGGAGCTACAAACCCTTGGCTCTTGTACTAGCTGATATATTTACTAGTACGTATGTGCCATCCTATAGAAGGCTACAACCCTCTCTCATTTTCCAGCTTCTACTGGAAGGGAGCTCCAACCCCCTGGCTCTTTTACTGGCCGATATGTTTACCAGTACGTAGGCGCCAACCTACTAGAGGCCCCAACCTTCACTCTTCCTCCAGGGACCATGTTACATAAATTCTCAAACTGGATACTCCTGGATCACGACACCAATATATTTAGGCCATGTTTCATCCAATTTTCATATTGGACCCATCAACAACATTAAAGCTCAAAAAAAATTACCACTGAACATTCAGAATATTGTCATCAAAACACAATCACCAAAACATAGAGCAGAACCCAGAACTCTGTAACACCCACTAGAACCAACTGCAAATTCAGATATCACATTTCATAATGTATATGCAACTCTGATGAACCAAACTAGCGTGTATACATGCTTTTACCAAAGAAAACCTGCGTACATATCTGAAAATACTAACTTAGCACTTCTCAACTATTTCAGAATTCAGTCATACCCAGATCATAACATTTACAGAATAAAACATGCATCAGTATTCAGATCTAGTCTATCAATGAACAAACCACATAATGATAATACATTCCAAACCTTATGATCCCAATCCATCATCCATCATCATCCACATAGGTGCATCCTTGGTTTAGATCAAGCAAAGCATCACAAACCCATAACCTGCATACTGGATCTCACACTTCATCAGATATTCAATACTTGCACACCTTGGCCTAATGATCTTCTCCTCCTTTTATAGTTTTAGGCTTTTCTCAATACCATGGACCAAAACCACTTAGGACCAATACCTTGGACCAAATACATGGGGTCAATACTTTGGACCTGATACCTTGGACCAATACCATGGATCAAAATACCATGGACCAAATACCTTGGACCAAAACTTAGTTTTCCAAGATATATGCACCTTTCCTTATGTGAAAGTGTGTGTGTACATTATATGCTCCTTTTGGTTTGTTAACCTGCATGTATACGCTTCTTTGTCAAGGTTAACCTGCGTATACCTCTCTCTGATCATTAATTATTTGCTATTGATCTGCTGCACTATGATCTGTCATCTGAGTGAGTTGCTATCAAGGACAACACCTGTATCATAATGCCAACAATCTCCCCCTTTGGACTTGATGGCAACTAACTACACCAAGTCACTCTCCCCCTTTGACATCAAGGGAAAAGGCTAGACCAGGATATTCTCTCCCTTTGATATACATGATGTTGTCCATACTCCCCCTGAGTACATGTTGAACTCTTTGATTGAGCTCCCCCTTTGTACATGCTAAGATGCACCAAACCGTCCATGCTCCCCCTGTGCACATGTTGAATTCTCTGATCGAACTCCCTCTTTGTACATGCTAAGATGTACCAATCATCCTTGCTCCCCCTGAGCACATGCAAAGTCTGCAAAAAATATTTTTCAAAAGTATAACATGACTCTACAACTCAACTAAGTGAGTATGACCTTCCTATCACCAATGAATCATACATACATCAATCTCCCAACCAAGTGGGGATACACCATTTTTGACTCATCCACCCAACCAAAGTGGGGTTACAAATTAGGTCTTTTCATGTCCTTTACATCAAATGAAATAAACATTATTACATCATCCTTCCCATGCAAAGTGGGGTTAGAAATTAGGTCTTTTCATATCCTTTACATCAAATGATATACATGACTTTTATAACAAGGACTAGGAATCTAAAAAAGACCATGATAGTCATTAGCAACTATCATACACCATATATGATCTGCACCATAGGCATCTGTCAACAGCATCCAGACCTATAACCTGCAATACCATTCTCTTGACCAATCAACAATAAGTAGCAAGATGTATCATTTAGCCACATAGGCATCATCACCAAAGAATTCTAACCATAATGCCAACAATCCATTATTCGAAGCATATGCTCCCCCTAAACTTGTTCCATCTGTTCACTGTCAGATCTGATCATGCATATATCAGCAAGAAGTATCAAGGCATCATCATCAATAAGATATATATCAAGTTAACTTGTGAGAATCAAAAATACTTCTAAATAACATCTTATGAGTACCAACACATTTCCACACATCATCAACAGATTGTAACCATCATCAAACAGAGAAAATAATTGTCTGAACCATATCAGACCCTTTTTCTTGAGTCTGTCCCACTGCTTTTCCTCAAACCACCATATACACGACTGTGTAGCTTCGAATTTGCATATATACATGACTTGTCTTCATGAAACCTGCGTATGAGATTTAGAACACTAAAGTTTCACACTTTCAGCTCCCTCTGAGTCTATCATGTCTGTATACTTTGCTATGCCACATTTTTTTGGCTGTACTTCCTTCTTCTTCCATATCTTTGACTGTGATGATATTTTCTCCTTTTGGTATGGTGCCCAAAATCTTCTCTTGCATTCCTTTTCTATATGTCCAAGATTGTTACATGTATAACATCTCATATGTTTCATATTTCTATAGAAAATGGCTTTTTGACCAAACATATTGCAAGCAAAACAATATCCCTTAAAGTACCTGGAATGTGATGATCTTTTTGTGCGATGGTCTTGAAGCATTCTACTTCTGCATCTTGCTACAACATGTCCAAGATTATGACATACATAACACTTAACATTATTCATATGACTATCACTTCCATAGTTTGAAATAAAATATTTTCCTTGAAGGATTTCTTTCCTTGGTTGTTGATGTGGTTGACCTCTTATCTCCTTATTTAGCATTTCAGGTTTTGCATTAGAGTTCCTTGCCTCACCTTGTGAGCTAGATTCACCTTCAACAGATTCATAAAAACCAAGACCTGTTTTGATAGCAGGAGATCTTTGACTACTAAGAATATCATCCAAAATCTTACTACTGTCTTGAAAATAACAATTTATCCTTTTCTTCTAATTTACATTTTAAGATATCTACCTCAACTTGATATTGCTCTTCCTTTTCTAGATGTTGTTTCTTCAAGATTTCTGCAGCCTTTCTTCCTTCTTCCACTTGTTGCCTTAATTTGAGAATCTCATTTTCTTGTTCTTTATTTGCTTCATTCTGCTCATTTTTTAATGATATCACTTCATCCTGCAGCATTTGACGTACTTTGAAGGCACACTCCAGTTGAGCTTTTAATCTGGTAACTTCTTCTTTGAGGGCACATTCCCTTTTGTTAAATAGATCTTGTTGATATATGATTTTATCTGATGCTTCATTTTCTTGTTCATTTTCAATCTGAGGTGATTCAAAATCTGAATACTTGCTTCCACCTAACTGCAAGCTTTCACTATTCCTTTGAGCTATCTTCTTCTTCTTGTTAGAGTCGGTCTTTACATCCCTTCATCAGAGATCATTTCTCTTTATTGCATTTCATTTTTAGGTGTCTTGCTTGATTCACTCAGTTGCATTCCGCTAGGGGCATGCCATAATCTAACAGAAGGGTCTTGTTATTCATTACCCCTCATGCCTTGCACTATTGGCTCAGGTCTGTTCATCAAAATCAAGTTTTTGGAGTCACTCATAGCCCTGTTTTAGTCTTTTGATCAGCAAGAGTCATTTTAGTCACTAGGTCTAGGGTTTCACAAAATTGTGTCTTCAAAATGTCCAATAATGCCAGCAGGCTAGAGGGAGGTTCTTAATGAGTTCTCATTTCAAATATTTTCATCGTCATATTGCTGGACTATGAATTTTCTTCAAAACTCTGTTTTGAAGAAAATTCGTAATTTGTCATTCCGTTTTGTAATAAATTGCCATAATTTTCAAAAGTTTTTCAGTTGTTGAATTCTTCAGGTGCAGCCCTGGTCTCCTTTTCTAAATTCCATGTCAGCTATCCCTACAGAAAATTGCTAAGAATTTCATCATTTCAGTCAAAAAATCAAAAAGGAAATTCAAAAAACAGAGTTGTATTAAAATGTCAAAAAGTGCCAATGCCAAACATTACAAAAATGGGTTTTCAAGAAACAAAAATAAAATCCATGTCTTTATAAGGATATTTCCATGAGGACCAATGTCATTTGCATGCCAAGATCAAAGAGAAGCCGTTCAAAGAAAATTGGTTGAGTTAGTGTGCAATTTGGGTGAAGTTGGAGGAAGTTTGGCCGGTGTGGCGCATAGAGCAAGTGGCGCAGCACACTGGGGAGGCGCGGTGCACTGGGAGAAACCACACAGTGTTAAATAACACAGGCGCGGTGCACTGGGACAACGCGGTGCAATGGGTATGAGGCGTGGCACATACACCAGAAAGCACGAATTTGCTTGAAATTTCGCCAAATTGCCAATCACTTGCAAGGATTTTCCAGGTAGAGCCTTCTTCTTGATGTTTCATCCAAGTTTGTGATAAGTTATGGTGGTTTATGGATGTTAATGGTTGAACAAACATATCAAACCCTACCTCTAAAATACCTCAAGGAAATTTGTTGTGGGTTTCAAAATCATTGTTTTGCTACCAAAGTCACTCCTCCATCCCATTTCTCCCTTGCTTTCATCATTCCCTAAGTTTCCTACCCCCCCCCCCCCCTAAGTTCATTAATTCCTTCTCCTACATTCTCTTTCCCAAATTCTCAAAACCTATCCCCAATTCCCTCCCACACATTTCCATATGTAAAAACCCCAAACCCCTACCCTATACATCAAATCCCTCAAAACACTCCTACATTTCCCTAAAAAAAATTTCTTCCAATTTTCCCTAAATCCCTTACTATTTTCCCCCATTCCTAATATTCCCTTGTTGCAATTTTTCCCCTTTGTGGCAAAATTCAACCACATCACAAACAAAGCAGTCCAACACAGTTTTATCACCAACATCTTTTTCTCGAAGGAAATTTGTACAACAACAGTTATGTCATCTGGTCATTCATCCGATTATGAAGTAGAGACCCAAAGTGACTCACCCATAGAGGGACATGCACCCCGGAGGCCTCATAAAGGTGGCAGACATGTCAGAGAAGAACCGATCACCCTTACAGAATTGTAGGCCTACCCTCTTGTCGTTTCTTATTTCTAGTTTCAGTCATGTTATGAATTTTGTGAGAATGTTGCTACTATTCAAATCCATCATGAGTTGGCTCGCTTATTTGTATTACATTTACATGGTGATCAAGTTACTTTGGCTGGTGTCACTTTCACACTTACACCAGATTCTATCTCATTAGCAACCGGCATACCGAACATTGGAGAACCAAGGAACAAGAAGCAGAAGATTGACCGACAACATTATGAGCCATATATTAAACCCAGTTTCTTGAGGCAGCTCAAGAGAGTGTTCCCGTTTCAATATCTCAAAGATGAATATGCTCCATTAATGAAATTAATCATGAAGTATTTCAGTTGTGAAGGTCGCTTCTCCCGAGTATATGCTTATCACATCAGGTTGCTCATGCATTTAACCCAGGTAAGGATGATGAACATTCCTTATTTAATATGCCGAAACATAGAGAGGATGACCACCCTTGTGCAGCACAAGACCCCTGAGCAGCAGTTCAACAACATTTGCCATTTTTCTCTCATCAAGCTTTTGGTGGTTCATCAGCTTGGATTACAGGGTATCACTTGGGATGATTTCATCTCTCATGACTTTTTCAGAGCTTCACAGGGAGCTTCAGAGGTTTGGCATGAGACTGGTGGACCTTCTCATCAGTAAGAAGGCCATGATCCACACACTGCTACTATACCAATCTTCATTACATATTAGAAGGGCACGAGATAGTTATTTGCAGCAGCAAAGTGAGTGTTATCTCCACCTGGGGTGGAAGGGGCCTCGCTTCCAACAACAGCATCACAGGTACAGGATAGAGGCAAGAGGCCAATGTAGGATGAGGGGCCTTCAGTTGAGCGAGAGACTTATTTCATTCTCGTTCAGGATGATGTTACAGACATAGGCTCTCAAAATGCACATATTAGAGAGATCATCAAGGAGCAGCAGACAGAGATCACAGCCTTGTCCCTTGACTTGGAGAGGGCTAAGTGGACTATGAAACATTTGGAACAGAGGAACAAACAACTCAAAGATCAGAAGGAAATCATGGAGTTGTAAAACATTCGCGAGAATCGCCAAGCTGCCCAAAGGAGAAGAATTGAGCTCACTTCATTGGAGCAAGAGATTAATGATGATCGGGAATCTTGGCTTGAGAGAATCAACATTCACCTGGAGAGACTGTTGGAAAAGGCCGACAGGGACAAAGCACTGTTGAGACACATGGCTTTCCATTACAGGGCCCAAAATATGAGTTCCAAGGCACGAATAAGAAATCTAAAGGCAAAATTGAAAAAGGAAATAAAGAAGCAAAAGAGGCAAAAGGAGCATGATCGCCTTTGGATATTAGCTGAAGCCTCTTTAGCCCAGCATGACACTTGATATAGAAGGTACAACCCAAATTTCAAGAAATTTGGAGCAATTTTTGCATTTTTGAAAATTTTTGCACTGAAAAACAGGTTTTGCCTCCCTATGCGCCGCGCCATGTGGCGCTTGCTTTTGCTAGAGGGCTCCAAATTGCAAAAAAATTATATTTTTGGATTTGGCATAAAAAATCATGACTGCAGGTGCATGGCCAAGAAGTTTGGGCAAGTTTTGAGTCCCCAAGAGGTCAAAAACACTTAAAAAATGACCTCACTGCCCCTGCTTTGACACACAGGAAGCAATCTTGGGAGATCAAAGTTTTGGAGGGGTAAATGGACACCAAATTGAAAATTTCCACTTGGGTTGGAAAGTAGACGGGTAGGGCTTTCCAAAAAGCTATCTTGGGCTTAATTTGGACTTTAGGAAGTGCCTCAAATTCAGCCTCAAAGTGGCGAAATGCATAGATGATTTGGCACGGCGCATAGAGGATGTTTGCCAAATTTTTCACCCTCCAGCTCAGAAATTCGGCTAGTTTTGACTAGTTTTGCTTTGTGATGTAATTATTGACCTATCTTGATGTAACTTGGTGACTATGATGTAAGTTTGTTACATATTTACTTGTTCTAGAGGATTCATTCATTAAAAAGCGAAAATTTAATGAATGAATCAGTTTCCTACCTTATAGAGGCAAGTTGTTTGATTGCCTAGATTTTAGTGCTTTGTTTAGAATTGGTTGAAACAACTCTTAGAATGATGAGCTTGACCCCTAGAGGCAAGGGAAAGGGTTGGGTTAGTCTATATCATGTAATTTCTAAGTCATTTTTAGGGTTGGACACTTGGGATTGCTTGGCACATCATTGTACATTCTATCTCTGCATTTTTGGCTAAGGAAAGACCAGGGTTTTGCAGCACTTGTTGGGATCCATGTGGCTTTGTGTTTTGATGGTGTGTTTCTCTATGTACTTGTAAGTTCATTGATGTTTATGTGTATCATTTTCCCTTCTCTTTACTTCTAAAATTAAACAAATGAGTGATTAAGGTAGAATTCACTGGATTGTTGTGCTCTGCTTTGAAGTTTGTTTAATTTTCAATGTTTTCATCTATTTGAGGTGGACTCTTCCAAAACACATCCAAGTTGCAGGAGAAGATTAAGAAAATATATGACAGAAAATTGAAGGCAGAAAAATTCCAATTGGAGGAAGTGGTGCTGAAATGGGATGCAAGCAATGAGGAAAAGGGTAAGCACAGTAAGTTTGAAAATCTCGGGAAAGGTCCCTTCAAAATTGCTGCATATCGTGGTCAGAATGCTTTTCTTCTGAAGGAGATGAATGGAGAAGAATGTCCCGGAGGGCCGGTCAATGGTCGGCTGCTCAAGAGGTATCATTTCTGAGTTGTTTCTGCTGCCTACATTATCACGGTATATACCATTTTAATTTTAGTTTCATTGCAAGAGTGTGTTGGGATATTTTCTTCAGTCTGGGGCCCAAAGTGAAGGCTATAATTCTAAAGAAAGATTTCAGTTTTGGGTTCAGTTTGTTGAGTCAGTTTTTCAGTCATTTTGATTTCATACTTGAGTTAGTTTGAGTCAATAAATGCGTCAAGAGTCTTGTGTCGATTTGTCAAAATAATGGACTCCATAGCCCAATGGACGAAGGCACTATCTAGCTCTCCCAGAGATCTGCCATTCTTGGCACCTCCAAGGAGCTACCATCCCCATTGGAGCCAATGTTAGAGTCGGTCTTTACATCCCTCCGTCAGAGATCATTTCTCTTTATTGCATTTCATTTTTAGGTGTCTCGCTTGATTCACTTAGTTGCATTCCGCTAGGGGCATGCCATAATCTGACGGAAGGGTCTTGTTATTCATTACCTCTCATGCCTTACACTGTTGGCTCAGGTCTATTCATCAAAATCAAGTTTTTGGAGTCACTCACAGCCTTGTTTTAGTCTTTTGATCAGCAAGAGTCATTTTAGTCACTAGGTCTAGGGTTTCACAAAATTGTGTCTTCAAAATGTCCAATAATGCCAGCAGGCCAGAGGGAGGTTCTTAATGAGTTTTCATTTCAAATATTTTCATCGTCATATTGCTGGACTATGACTTTCATTTCTAATTCGTCATTCCATTTTGTAATAAATTGCCATAATTTTCAAAAGTTTTTCAGTTGTTGAATTCTTCAGGTGTAGCCCTGGTCTCCTTTGCCAAATTCCATGTCAGCTATCCCTGCAAAAAATTGCCAAGAATTTCATCATTTCAGTCAAAAAATCAAAAAGGAAATTCAAAAAATAGAGTTGTATTAAAATGTCAAAAAGTGCCAATGCCAAACATTACAAAAAAATGTTTTCAAGAAACAAAAATCAAATCCATGTCTTTATAAGGATATTTCCATGAGGATCAATGTCATTTGCATGCCAAGATCAAAGAGAAGCCATTCAAAGCAAATTGGTTGAGTTAGTGCACAATTTGGGTGAAGTTGGAGGAAGTTTGGCCGGCGCGGCGCATAGAGCAAGTGGCGCGGCACACTGGGAGAAACCACACAGTGTTAAATAACACGGGCACGGCGCACTGGGACGACGCGGCGCACTGGGTATGAGGCGCGGCACATACACTAGAAATCCAGAATTTGCTTGAAATTTCGCGAAATTGCCAATCACTTGCGTGGATTTTCCAGGTAGAGCCTTCTTCTTGATGTTTCATCCAAGTTTGTGATAAGCTATGGTGGTTTACGAATGTTAATGGTTGAACAGACATATCAAACCCTACCTCTAAAATACATCAAGGAAATTTGCTGTGGGTTTCAAAATCATTGTTTTGCTACCAAAGTCACTCCTCCATCCCATTTCTCCCTTGTTTTCATCATTCCCTAAGTTTCCTATCCCCCCCATGAGTTCATTAATTCCTTCTCCTACCTTCTCTTTCCCAAATTCTCAAAACCTATCCCCAATTCCCTCCCACACATTTCCATATGTAAAAACCCCAAACCTCTACCCTATACATCAAATCCCTCAAAACCCTCCTTCATTTCCCTAAACAAAATTTCTCCAAATTTTCCCTAAATCCCTTACTATTTTCCCCCATTCCTAACAGTCCCTTGTTGCAATTTTTCCCCTTGGTGGCAGAATTCGACCACATCACAAACAAAGAAATCCAACACAGTTTTATCACCAGCATCTTTTTCTCCAAGGAAATTTGTACAGCAGCAGTTATGTCATCTGGTCATTCATCTGATTATGAAGTAGAGACCCAAAGTGACTCACCCATGGAGGGACATGCACCCCGGAGGCCTCATAAAGGTGGCAGACATGTCAGAGAAGAATCGACCACCCTTACAGAATTGTAGGCTTGCCCTCTTGCCGTTTCTTGTTTCCAGTTTCAGTCATGTTATGAATTTTGTGAGAAGGTTGCTACTGTTCAAATCCATCATGAGTTGGCTCGCTTATTTGTATTACATTTACATGGTGATCAAGTTACCTTGGCTGGTGTCACTTTCACACTTACACCAGATTCTATCTCATTAGCAACCGGCATACCGAACATTGGAGAACCATGGAACAAGAAGTAGAAGATTGACCGACAACATTATGAGCCATATATTAAACCCAGTTTCTTGAGGCGGCTCAAGGGAGTGTTCCCGTTCCGATATCTCAAAGATGAATATGCTCCATTAATGAAATTAATCATGAAGTATTTCAGTTGTGAAGGTCGCTTCTCCCGAGTATATGCTTATCACATCAGGTTGCTCATGCATTTCACTTGGGTAAGGATGATGAACATTCCTTATTTCATATTCAGGAACATAGAGAGGATGACCGCCCTTGTGCAGCACAAGACCCCTGAGCAACAGTTTAACAACATTTGCCATTTTGCTCTCATCAAGCTTTTGGTGGTTCATCATCTTGGATTACAGGGTAGCACTTGTGATGATTTCATCTCTCATGAATTTTTCAGAGCTTCACAGGGACCTTCAGAGGTTGTGCATGAGACTGGTGGACCTTCTCATCAGCAAGAAGGCCATGATCCACACACTGCTACTATATCGGTCTTCATTACATATCAGAAGGGCACAAGATAGTTATTTGCAGCAGCAAAGCGAGTGATATCTCCACCCGGGGTGGAAGGGGCCTCGCTTTCGACATCAGTATCACAGGTATAGGATAGAGGCAAGAGGCCAATGCAGGACGAGGGGCCTTCAGGTTAGCGAGAGAATTATTTCATTCTCGTTCAGGATGATGTTACAGACATAGGCTCGCAAAATGCACATATTAGAGAGATCATCCAGGAGCAGAAGACAGAGATCACAGCCTTGTCCCTTGACTTGGAGAGGGCTAAGTGGACTATGAAATATTTGGAGCAGAGGAACAAACAACTCGAAGATCAGCAGGCAATCATGGAGTTGCAAAACATCCGCGAGAATCGCCAAGCTACCCAAAGGAGAAGGATTGAGCTCACTTCATTGGAGCAAGAGATTAATGATGATCGGGAGTCTTGGCTGGAGAGAATCAACATTCACCTGGAGAGACTAATGGAAAAGGCTGACAGGGACAAAGCATTGTTGAGACACATGGTGTTCCATTACAAGGCCCGAAATATGAGTTCCAAGGCACGAATAAGAAATCTGAAGGCAAAATTGAAAATGGAAATAAAGAAGCAAAAGAGGCAAAAGGAGCATGATCGACTTTGGATATTGGCTGAAGCCTCTTTAGCCTAGCATGACACTTGATATAGAAGGTACAACCCAAATTTCAAGAAATTTGGAGCAAGTTTTGCATTTTTGAAAAATTTTGCATTGAAAAACAGGTTTTGCCTCCGTATGCACTGCTCCACGTGGCACTCGCTTTTGCTAGAGGGCTCCAAATTGCAAAAACTTTATATTTTTGGATTTGGCATAAAGAATCATGACTGTTGGTGCATGGCAAAGAATTTTGGTCAAGTTTTGAGTCCCCAAGAGGTAAAAAATACTCAAAAAATGACCTCACTGCCCCTGTTTTGACACATAGGAAGCAGTCTTGGGAGATTGAAGTTTTGGAGGGGCAAATGGACACCAAATTGAAAAATTCCACTTGGGTTGGAAATTAGACAGGTAGGGCTATCTAACAAGCTATCTTGGGCTCAAATTGGACTTTGAGAAGTGCCTCAAATTCAACCTCAAAGTGGCTGGATGCATAGAGGATTAGGCGCGACGCATAGAGGATTTTTACCAAATTTTTCACCTTCCAGCTCAGAAATTCGACCAGTTTTGACTAGTTTTGCTTTGTGATGTAATTATTGACCTATATTGATGTAAATTGGTGACTATGATGTAATTTTGGCACATATTTACTTGTTCTAGAGGATTCATTCATTAAAAGGTGAAAATTTAATGAATGAATCAGTTTCCTACCTTATAGAGGCAAGTTGTTTGATTGCCTAGATTTTAGTGCATTGTTTAGAATTGGTTGAAACTGCTCCTAGAATGATGAGATAGACCCCTAGAGGCAAGGGAAAGGGTTGGGCTAGTCTATGTCATGTAATTTATAAGTCATTTTTAGGGTTAGACACTTGGGATTGCTTGGCACATCACTGTACATTCTATCTCTGCATTTTTGGCTAAGGAAAGACCAAGGTTTTGCAACACTTGTTGGGATCCATGTGGCTCTGTGTTTTGATGGTGTGTTTCTCTTTGTAATTGTAAGTTCATTGATGTTTATGTGTATCATTTTCCCTTCTCTTTACTTCTGAAATTAAACAAATGAGTGATTAAGGTAGAATTCATTGGACTGCTGTACTCTGCTTTGAAGTTTGTTTAATTTTTAATGTTTTCATCTGTTTGAGGAGGACTCTTGAGACCCTCTTGCCCTTCTTGGATCCTCATCGGTCTGATCCATCCATTTATTCATTCAAAAGCATCAAAATAATTGCCTTCCTTGCCCCAATCAGAACTTTGCAAAAACTGTGCCTCATCCCCGGACCCAAATTTTCCTCTCCCATTTTCGACTCAAAACCCCCAAAAACTCAAATTCAAATCCTTGTACTTCATACCTAGCCTAAAATAAGTTTTATTTTAGTCATTTCAAGCCCATTTGATTATTTTTCGCTAAGATTGACCCGGAGAGAGCCCTCTCCTGTCCTCGTAGGGCTAGCTATGAGGCTGAGCATGGTTTGATGTGGACTTAGAATCTTACCTTTCCAGCCTGAGGTAAATATAGGCTCTAACACTTCTGACGTGCTTTCTTTCCCATTGTTCTATGGATCTCCTTCAAGCAATCAAGCTTCTACCAAAGGACCTGCTTTGATACCAATTGTTGGAAACAATACTCAGAGGGGGGGGGGGGGGGGTGAACTAGTATTAGCAAATCAATAAATTTTTCATTTCCATAATCATATTCATATACGCTACTTCAGTTAAGGGAACCTGCATGTACACGCAACTGTGTTTAATGCAACTAGCATATATCCAATAAACTTATGATTTAGTTAATCCATCAGATGTTGATCTTTAATCAGTGCATCAGAACTTCATTAACCATATAAATAGTAAACAGGTGCAGTAAAACAAAATAGATCATCACACATAAGAAACACACATGAACACCATGATATAAGGTGGAAACCCAATGTGGGACAAAAACCACATGCTGTCGTCTTCCTTTAATATAAGAAAAACCTGTTTACAATCTTGCATTGGCACAGACTCATACCAGTACGTAGGCACCCACCTGCAGAAGGCTACAACCTTCTCTCATTCTCCAACTACTACTGGAAGGGAGTTACAACCCCCTGGCTCTTGTATTAGCCGATATATTTACTAGTACGTAGGTGCTAGCCTATAGAAGGCTACAACCCTCTCTCGTTTTCCAGCTGCTACTGGAAGGGAGCTCAAACCCCTTGGCTCTTGTACTGGCTGATATGTTTACCAGTACATAGATGCCAGCCTACTAAAGGCTCCAACCTTCACTCTTCCTCCAAGGACCATGTTTCATAAATTTTTAGACTGGATACTCCTGGATCACAACACCAATATATGTAGGCCAAGTTTCATCCAATTTTCATACTGGACCCATCAACAACATTAAAGCTAAAAAAAAATACCACTGAACATTCAGAATACTATCATCGAAACACAGTCATCAAATCACAGAGCAGAACCCAGAACTCTGCAACACCCACTAGAACCAACTGCAAATTCAGATATCACATTTCATAATGTATATGTGACTCTGATGAACCAAACCAACATGTATACACACTTTTAGCAAAGAAAACCCGCGTACATATCTACAAATACTAACTTAGCATTTCTCAACTATTTCAGAATTCAGTCATAACCAGATCATAACATTTGTAGAATAAAACATGTGTCAATATTCAGAGCTAGTCTATCAATGATGAAACCACATAATGATAATACATTCCAAGCCTTATGATCCTAACCCATCATCCATCATCATACACATAGGTGCATCCTTGGTTTAGATCAAGCAAAGCATCACAAACCCATAACCTACATACTGGATCTCACACTTCATCAGATATTCAATACTTGCACACCTTGGCCTAATGATCTTCTCCTCCTTTTATAGTTTTAGGCCTTTCTCAATACCATGGACCAAAACCACTTAGGACCAATACCTTGGACCAAATACCTGGGGTCAATACTTCGGACCTAATACCTTGGACCAATACCATGGATCAAAATACCATGGACCAAATACCTTGGACCAAAACTTAATTTTCCAAGATATATGAGCCTTTCCTTCTGTGTAACTGCATGTGTACGTTATATGCTCCTTTTGGTTTGTTAACTCACATGTATACGGTTCTTTGTCAAGGTTAACCTGCATATACCTCTCTCTGATCATTAATTCTTTGCTATTGATCTGCTGCACTATGATTTGTCATCTAAGTGAGTTGCCATCAAGGACAACACCTGTATCATAATGCCAACGCTTAGTAAAATAGTCTGTAGTTGTAAGGATATACTTAATATGTTTCTTTTAGGAATGGGGAACAATCTCACCTATGATATCTAATCCCCATTATTCAAAAGGTTGTTCAATGTTGACTGGTTGCAAAGGTAAGGCAGGTTTCTGTTTCCTTCTAGTAGCAGTTTGACATATTTTTCATTTCCTCACATATTCATCGGTATCTTTGAATAAGGTTGGCCAATAGTACCTAGCATGCAGGATCTTATGTGTGGTAGTATCTCCTCCAAAATGTCCACCAGTTGGTCCATTGTGGAGTTCCTGCAAAACCTTCTGTGCTTAAGACTCTTCAAGGAATATTAATAATATATAATCATAATGTCTCCTCAATAACACATCATCAATGATTTCATATTGATTTTCTTTTAAGCTTAAAGCCCTTTTCCTTTTATGATTGAGTTTAGGAGGATCATATCAATTTTTCAAACATAAAATGAGATCAACATATTTGGACTCTAAACCATTTAGGCTTACCTCTGATATGTGTACAGTACTACCTAAGTCCTTATCTACTTGTAGATTGGAAGATCCTGTAAGCAATCCGTGAAAACCTTGTCCCTTGATAATTTTGGCTGGTTTAATGTCAATATCTTATTCTTGTAGAGTTGTTACCCAATTTGCCATTTTTTCTCCTACTTCACTTTGCATAAGTAATTGTCTCACTGCTAAGATGGGACTATTATTTTAGTATGGGTTTTTAGGATAAAAGGCATTAAGTGCTTTACAAATTTGAAAACAACAAAAGCTTTCTTTTCCACCTCTGAATAATTTAGTTCAGCACCTTGAAAATTAGAACTAAAGAAAGAGATGGGTACTTTGATTTGTTGATCATTAAGTTGTGTTAAAATAACAGCATAAGATGTTTCAGAAGAAAATGTATACAAGATGAAATGATTAGAAAAATTTGGAGTTGTTAAAGAGGGAAAATTCATAATGGCTTGTTTGATTAAATAAAAAGCTTCTCTTTCGTTATGTCCCCACTTAAAGATTGAATTTTTCTTAATCATGGTTTGTAATGGTAAAACAATTTGGGAAAATTCAGGGACAAATCTCTTAACAAAATTTATCTAACCTAGAAAAGTCTACATAGATTTTTTATTATGGAGTAAAGAAATTTCATAAATTTCTTTTATTCTGTTTGGATCTAAACAAATGCCCTTTTTCGATACAATAAACCCTAGAATCCTACCTTCATTTAGAGAAAAATAGGACTTATTAATTTAATGAAATTCTGTACTTTTTGCAACGTTCAAAAAGCTGCTTTAAGCCATGTAAATGGTTATTTCTCTTCTTGGAATAAATAGTTATATCATCCAAATAAATGACAACAATTTTGTTTATCAGACCTTTGAAATCTATATCCATAGCTCTTTGGAAAGTTGCCCTGCGTTAATTAAATGAAAAGGCATTTTCTGGTAGCCATAGGTTCCCCATTTAGTCCTAAATGTAGTCTTTAATCTATCATCTGGATGAACCGGGATTTGGTTATACCCTAAAAATCCATCAAGAAAATACATTAGTTATGATCCAACTACTGATTGCAGTATTTGCTTCGTAGTTGGTAATGGGAAATTGTCCTTCTGACAAGCTTTGTTGAGATTTCTAAAGTCTATATAGATGTGGATGTCACCATTATTCTTCCTAACTAGTACTAAGTTTGAAACCCATTTTGAATGCCTAACAGGAAAGATAATCTTGGCTTTAAGGAGTTTATTCAACTCAGACTTGATTTGACTTTCTAAATTGGGATGAATTTTCCTTTATTTCTGTCGTACAAGTTTGTCATTGGATATCATGAGAATGGTGTGTTGTATGATGGAGATATCATATGTTTTGAGTTCATCATAGTTCCATGCAAATATTCCTTTATACTTTTTTTTACAAATGAATAAAGGTTGATCTCTCATTAGGAGAGAGACCAGGTCCTAAATTGATGTTTTGAGGCTTGATATCAGTTCCAAGGTTTACTAGTTCAAACATCAAGGTTGAACTTTGGATTTTAGAATTAGTAACCTTATTAAATATGTCCTTAAGATCATAAATATCCTCAAGTTTTACCACAAATTTAGGTATGGGATTCTCATTGGACTTCTTTTTTAAATTATTATCATGCTCACTCTCATCAATTATCTTATCGTCATATGACCCTTCAGATGTCAAAAATCTTTGATATCCTCATCATCATTAAAGACTCGCCAATTGGTGACATTATTAGGAATGGATGGTCAAACAATTAATTCTATGGAAAACCTATATGAAATGTAATCCTCTGATGGTATAAGCTTGGATGCTATATTAGCTAAAAGGCCAACACTTGCATTTTGAAGTCTAGGGATAGGAGATATGTTGAATGCTAAAAAATGTGAAGTAGGATCCTGGACTAATGATTGGTAATGTTTTAAATGTCTAGAGAGACAAATGAATGGTGTTTCTTACTTGTTCGATAACTATTTTTGAATCTCCAAAAACTTGAAGATATTTGATATCAAAGCCTATTGCTTTATACAAACCTTGAATTAGTGCCTCATATTCAGTGACATTATTTGTCAATTCAAACTCTAACCTACATGTTAGCGTGGTTTTTTCTCCTTCTAGACTAATTAATATCCAACTGGCTCCTACACCATCATTGGATTTAGATCCATCGAAATATCATGTCCAAAACAAAGTTTTAACTAATGGTTTATCTACAAGATTTATACATCTGGAATAATATGTTCGAGAAAATTTCTCAATTTGGGAAGTAACAGAGTTATCCAAAAAAGGTGACTTATGTGCATTCAAATTTCCTAAAAATGACTCAGTAGAGTAGTTTCCAATGATATTATTGTTAAAAGCTACTGGCTAATTTTCATCTTCAAAATCAGTTACTGTGTGCTTTAGATGCTTTTCTCAGTCAACTATGATTTGATTTGGATTTCCATTGTAAGGGAGCCACATGTGAGATCAATATCTTGCAAAATAGTCATGGAGCTTTTCAGACCAATCTCTACTAAGAATTAAATCATAGAACTCAGGAATACTAACAACTAATATATCAATTACTTGACAAACTTTCGAATTAGAAGAGAATCTAATGGTGACTAAATTCATTTCTCCTAAGACCTCGATTTTTGTTCTATCAAGTTGCACAATGTGAACAATAGCCTTTTGGGGTGAAACATTTAATTTAGTGCAGATTGTTCTTGGCATAATGTTTGAAGAGGCCCCTGAGTCTATTAGGCAGTTGTGAAGATTTTTATTGAAGATTTCATAAGTCAAGAGGAAAGGGGGAGTATGTGAATTGGATTTGTCACCAAATAAGATAGCCTTAGTAGGATCAACCTTATTTGATGAATCATTGGGAGGCTTACCCATTCCTCTGGAAGATTGGGTTATCAGAGTAGCAGGAAGAGGAGAAGTAGGAACTGCATTCAATTTTTTCAGCAAATAATTTCTGCTGATGTTTAATCTTACTGAGCTTAGGAAGAGAGATATTCGCTTTGGTTTTCTTCATGTCCACCACTATGTTATACTCCATAGTATTAGTATCTAAAAAAGTTTTAGATGAAGATGGAGGATTAGATGAGGATGGAGTTGGTTGAGGAGATTTAGAAGAAGGAATTTTACTGGCCACTTTATCCTTGGTAGTAGAGGTTGAGGGATTTTGCTTTTGCTTTGATTGTGTTGAATCAGAAGGGCCCTTACTCCTAGTGATAATAGGTAGAGTACCTTTCTCTTCTTAATCATCAGAAGTAGGAAGCATAAAATCCCACATTCCATGTACTTCAACCAATTCTTCTTCTTCAGTATCTTCATTAGACAATGCAGTTTCTTCTTCATATTCATCTAAATCAGATTCAACATTGGATATTGTGTTTGGTGGTTGAGGACTATATCTCTGATTCCTCTTGAAGGATCTAAAAGGTTTCTTAGAAGAGGTTTCAACTACTTGTTTCTTAATCTCTACCATTTCATTTGACATAGTTTTTAGGAATTTTTGCAGGCCTTCAAGATCAAAAGGATCCTTTGGGAATTTCTTCTTTGATTCATCCTTAAATGTAACCTTTTTTGTTTTCCTATCTTCCTGGGCTGTCTTCATTTCCAATGAAACTATTTTTTTTTCTCTACAGACAGGGCTTCTTTCATATTTTCTACCAAAGTAGCCTTATTGGCTCTATTTAAAAAAATTACTATATTGGAAGGAAGAGAATAAATATACCACTCGATCTGGACATAAACACTAGGGCTTGATGTGGCTAGGATTTTGTTTAGCAATTTATTGAATCTGGAAATGAAATCTTTGATATTTTCAACTAATTTAGATTTTAAATTAGAAAGATCATTGATAAGGGATGTGATTGTGCATTCATCACCAAATTTGGCTAAAAATTGCTCTTCAAACATGTCCCAATTAGTAATATATCCTGGTGATAATGAAAATACCATGAGCCTACTGATCCTTGGAGGGTGTAGGGAAAATATCTTACTATGCAATCTTCTTCAGCCACTCCATTAAGATTAATAGCTAACATATAATCATGGAGATGTTCTTCAATAGGTAATCCATCATCAAGATTAAATTTCGACAACCATCTTTCGGGATCCTTAGGTAGATCATGGAGGGGTGGTGCCATTTTCACAACTCTAGGATTGGCCCATGTTCTAACTAGTGGTGGTTTTCCTTCCATTATTGGAGTTTGAGGGAAAGTGGATATTGAGGGAGGTCGTGTGGAAGAAGAGGAAGGTTGTGTACTTGGGCTAGATAAACTAGCACCAATACCTTGAGAAGAATGGGTTTTAAGAGGAATGAATGGAGGGAATGAAGGTGTTTGCGGAGGGGAATTTGATAAAACCTCACTATTTGATGTCTGTGACTCAAATTTCTTAGTATTATTTCAAAAAGAAGGGAGGGGAAATTCAAATGGAGAAACTCCAAGCTTTTTTCTTTGAGAATGAGTTAGAATCTGAGTGGGCTACAAAATAGAAGTGATACTTCCTTCATATGCTTCATATGACACAAGATTTTCTGCCGAAATAGATATTTCCTCTAATTTCTTTATTAAAGTCTGGACCTCAGGTGATTTAGGATTATAATATGAAGAAGGTGCTTCAGGAAATGTACAAGGAGATTTAGGAGGTGATTGCTCAACTTTTGGTCTAGAAATAGGATTTTAGATGAGGATCTAGAAGTTGGAGGTGATCTTGAGGGGGAGTGACTCTTGGAATGTCTTGTTAATTTAGATTGAGTTCTATTTGCCAATTGTAGTCTTGGCCCTCCTTCTAGTGCCAAAATGTTGAAGCCTCGAAAATTGCTACAACAACATGTGGGAAACCACCTGGTCGGGGACTTGAATATCATCCCTTATCCATTTGGATTAGTGGCTTTAGCTAGATATAATGGGACTAGTTTCCCCATAAAAATGTGATAAGATGGATAGGGTGTTGATTACCAAAAACTAAGTGATAGATGGGGTAGTTTTCAACTGAAATACATATATATTTAACCTATCTATATTTTACCTAGGGTTTTACTTATACTTTCGTGATCTATAATGATTATATTTAGTGTATGATAATGAAGATTAATCAAACACTAACAGAAATGAAAAGCCTTTAAAATAATTATTTTGATCAAATAGTTAATCAAAATACTTGTTAAGCACATATTGCATCAAATATCGTTCAAAATTTTTTCCATCAATGTATTGAAAGATAGAAATCCAAACATGTTCAGAAGTGAATGAATACAGAACTACGTGGAAAGAGATACATATGACATACAATATAAGGAGAAATGGATATTAATTCATAAACAAATAAATACACAATGATAGAAGTACTCAATGTATATAACTCTATTGATGAAGTAAATAGCTCCAATCCAGTCTTTTTCATTAAGATAGTTTCCAAAAGTACAAAAGTGCAAGCTTCCAAAAGGCTTCTTCAAAAAACTTCAGGACTTTGACCCAGTCATTCTACTAGGATAAACTTTAAAAGTGTAGAAGTACAAGCTTTCAAAGTGTTTAGTTATAAAATTGGGGACCCTTTCTTCAAAGACATGAAAGGGTTTATACAATAAAAATAAAGTGCAAAAATAGATATTACATGAAAGTTGTGAGGAGGTTTAAACAACTCTACTTCAAATAAGTGACAGAATTATATAAAATAGAAATTATTGTGATGACAAGCTCAAGGTTGTAATGGTGTCTATTCCTTCATTCTTTGTCTGATCTTATAGATATCCATCATCAGCTTGACTTCAGGAGGCTGACTTGTCCTCATGCACAGCTGTGTTGTATACATTGCATCTAAGAGAGTAAGAAGTATGTGCATGGATGAGTCATCAAGGCATCATAGCATTAGCCACTTACTGTGTGGCCTCACCAGATATCTCCAATATACTTCCTAGTCAAGTTTTGTTAGTTGTTTAGTCACCACTTATCTTGCTCTGGAATTTTCTTTCCATTGTGTTTCTAGGGATATGATATCGGGGAGACTCCTAGGTGTGCATTCCTATATCAAATTAGCTTTGTGAAAATTATCATTGATGGTTTCAATGATATTATTTGCAGCATCATTTGGTCCTGAAACTCCTCTTTCTTCCTGCTTTAGCTTAATATCCCAATCGATAAAGAGGATTTCTTTATGAGATTCCTCTATCCTAGGAAGATATGCTGCTCTAACCTCTAGAGTATCCTGCCATGTTATGTATCCTGAAATCTTATCATCAATCTCATTAAAAGCAATCCTCAGATTGTATGATTGATTCATCAGTGAATCACTTTGCTTGCACATTGGATTGATGATTGATAACTTCTGACAGAATGTCACCTATTGCTTTGATAATAAAGAATTGAGTTATAATGCTTGTTTTATAAAATCCTCAACCTTAGGATTATCTTTCAACTGGTCCATAGAAAAATGCAGCTATTGTCTTTGAATATATTTGGCACTTGTTTTTGCTTGATACTGGAGCTTTAATTGGTGAAATATCTACTGTAATTCAACCATTTGTGCCTTTATTTGATCATCAACACTATGTCTCTCTTATGCCAACTGCTGCTCTAGCTGTTGTATTCTTTATTCTTTCTCCCTTACCAATTGTTTTACTTCCATTGCCTTGTCAATAGTAGCATATGCATAAGCACCTGCACATAGTTTTGTCAATTTTTCTGAAGGATCCATGGGGGTATCCCTCCACACTGCATCCATAGGTTCATTATCAGGAATTACTGTTGATGATGCTTTTGTTTTCCTCCTTTTCCTCTGTCTTTTTACTATAGATTGATGCTTGGAACTATAAAAGACATCAAGAGGAGGAATTCCTTCCACTCTGAGAATGATTTCGGTTGAAGGGAAGCCCAAGATGATTTCAACTTCTTTTGTGGTGACAACTTTGTCAATATCCATTCCAGTGAGCGAGCTTTGTCTAATGTTTTGGGGTGTGTTGAATGTTGTTTCCATTTGAACATATTTTTCCCCTTCTTGTCCTCTTATTTGTTGGTTAAACTATTTACATGCCTCATCTAGTTGATTTTTCAGAGGGAATTCAAATGTATCCACTTTAGTAGAAACATCTCCCACTTATTTCTCCTTTGAGACCTTTTCAGATCCCTTCTCAGTGTCCTTTTTTGGACTCTTCTCTAGGCTCTTCTATGAGTTGTGCTCTGATATTTTCTCTGAGTCATGTTCTCAAGTTTGTGTCAATTTCTGCTATGAATATTGTTCGAAAATTTGTTTTGATTTCTTCTCTGAATTATGCTCGGAAGCCCTTCTCTAAGTTTTGGCTTGAGCTTTATTCCTCTTGAACAACTGGAATTGGGCTAACTTTTGTGGGTCCAATCTCAAAGTAGCCAAATGTTGCACTTTTGAAAATAGCTCAGTTGACTCAAACAGGTCATCACAATCATCATCCTCATGGCTGAATTGTCTTATTCATTGAAGCAGTGAAGTTTTGTGAGACCTTATTGGGGTCAAACTATCTACCAAGAATGGTGGAAAGATTTAAACATGTAATGTGATCAATTTCAAGCTTAGCATGCTTAAAATTGTGTAATGCATAAACACTGCATTAGAGGGGAAAGGAAGGCTAAAGAGACTTTTTAGATTCTTTTAGGATCTTGGATATCCCATCCCCTACAATTTGGTAAGAAATTCATCTAGCAAGTAGTTTATTTGGTACATACCATGGGATCTCACATGGGGAGGTGCTATGCTTCCAAAGACTCGGACGTAATTAAATAGTTCTTCCCCAAACCACCTACCTGTTGGTATAAAATCAATCTTGGCCTCATCAGATAACCTTGGGGCCCTCTTGTCAAAAACAACTTGGTGGATGGGTAGCATAATTCCTTGACAAATTTTTTAGAAATGGGTTTGGAAATTGGATTCCCACAAGATTTTGCAATATATATGAATGGGGGTAGGATCTTGAATAGTCCATTTCCACCCCATAGTTGGGAAAGTGGTAGTGAAACAGACTACATCCATAATGTAGGCACAAATAAAAAATGGTGGGACTATTCTAGAGGTGACATATCGGTGTTGTTTATATTCCTGAATTTGTAAGGCAAGGTTGTTAGACAAGATAGTGCCCCAATCCATTATAAAAGAATTTATTGTTGCATCAATTATGGGAACCCACTCAATAGAGAACTTGGTGGTGTAGGTATATCCAAACAATCTACGCATCATAGTTTTCATATAAGAGTAGGGAGAAGCAAGAGATGATATTAAATACATACTCAATTTCTCATATTTGTGCTTGCTTGAATTGGACCTACATTTCTTAATTGGGTCTAATGGTTCCTCATTCTTGGCTACGAAATGCTCAAGGAAGGATTTATCATACACCTTATTTGGGCCTAGTATGTGATACATGCTCTTCAAATCTTCTATTGTGAAGGACCAATAACCGTTTGCCTTGAATTCTAGAATGCCCTATGTTACACATCATTTTGTCATTGTCCCTGTACTCCCCGTTCCTTGATCCTGGAGGACCTCTATAGTGAACCTCATGTGTTTTCCTATCATGAAGAACATATATTTACATCACTCTTCATCTGCAAAAGATTTCCCTCTTACATCATTTCCAAAGAATATTACTTCAAACTCAGTTTTCAAGGTTGGTGTTATCCCTCAGTTTCTTCCCCACGCCGATTTACAGAGTTTAACACTGAGCTTAGCGCTGATCAGCACTAGTATTCCATCCATGACTCACGTCAACCCTCTTTTGGAAAGTTTTTAAAAATGGAGTCAAAAGCTTCCAGGTCTAGAAACTTCGTGAATGAAAGTCTAGTAAATGGTTAGTCGAGATAGAGCCGAGAAAGATAGTTTGGGCTATTTTCCCCTATTAAAATGGAACAAACCAAAAGGGATAAGACTTATCCCATCATAAGAGGATACATGTCCCCTCTCTCAAGCTATATAAACTTCTCCTTTTCCAACCTTAGCTAGCTAATGAAAGGGTTGGAATAATCTGCAAAATCTTGATAGCCAAAACAACTCTTGATAGCCTTAGCCTTCTATTTTGTGCTTGTAAAGGGAGAATAAGTTTGTAGTTTCTTTGGTTTGGAGCAAAGAGGAAGAAGCCTTGTACTCCCATTATTTGAGATGAATCATGAGATGCTAACATTGGTGCTGGAACCCGGATACGTTGAAGGAAAACTGCAATGCTAAGATGAAGGTTGTACTTTCCTTTTTGTATAATAATGCAACTGATATTTTGTTTCCTGTATCAATTTCATATGATATTTGGTAGCTTAAGTCTCCTAGGCCTCTTAAGTAGGTTGAATCTATTGTATGCTATCATGTGTGCTTTGGTTTCTTGTCTATTTGTTTCAAGTGCTTGATTAACATTAAGGAGCTGATCACTAGAGCAAAGACACAAGGACTTCATCAAACAAGGATTAACGATACAAGAGGTAGGATATTATCCATTCTCAATCTAAGGGAACTTATGTCAGATTGTCTTGTTTGTGGCTAGACCCTATCCCCTGGGCTAGAGAGATTGTCTCTGTCCATAGAGAGAATCTTCCTACTCCACAAATTGGTGACTCCGTTGAGGAGCCATCCCTCTCTTTGGATTGTTTTTAATTTCATGATTTGTGATGACTTTTCTCGTGTCACTTTTTCTCTTTTGTAATATCTACTTTATGTCATATATTGCACTGATTCTCGAATTTAGAGTGACAGGTTTGGTTTTAGTTTGTGGAAATTTTTGTTTTTCTTTGAATCCCTCGATCAACGTTGTTATTTTGCTCACAATAGTGCTGTACAACATGATTTCCTCTTGAATAGTCGCACCACAGCCCCTTGTGGCGCTTGTTGCTAGTTAGACAGTCATGCTGATTCTTGTAGGTTAAAATCAGGGTTTCTCTTAAATAATTGCCAGTGTGTCTTGTCGTCATAGATTCTCTTTCTTGGCTTGTTGCCTTTATTATCCCTAGCTAGAATTCTTTGTTAGCTTGATTTGTTTGCTTGATTGGTTTGAGATTGCATTACTTGATTTTTTTATTTTTTTGGATGGTTTCTGTCCCTAGGGCATCTAGGTCATTATCCATGTTGGCATTATGTTCCTGGTATGGTTATATGTTACAGATGTTGTACTTGATGGCAACACCCATGGCATGGCTCTCAATATGATGAGAATTAAGAAGTACGCAGGAGAACAGTTCAGAAGATGCGTACCCGCAGATACGCTGTGCAGGGACTGCATCCAGAAACGCAGGTTACCCATTCATGAGGTGCGCACCCCCAGTGCACACACTTCAAGGTAGTAAAGCACGCACACGTGGGGTTTCTTATGTTTAACCCTTGGTATTTAGCCGATAGTATTGTGTTATTATGGTTTTGGCCTGTGGTATTGATCCATGATTTGAGGAAGAGCTTGCCTATATAAAGCAAAGGAGATCATTTGGCTTGTGTATGCTTTTGGGTTGAATATCTTAAGATCTGAAATATTGGGTTATTGTTTCAAAAGCTTGATCTATATGAAAGTGAAGTGGAAAGCGAATCTGTGAAAGGAGATCTCTCGAGCGCTTGATCAGATCTGGGCATCCGTCAATCTGTGGCACTCTGGTGATCTACCAATTCGGCCCTAATCTGAAGTACGCAGGTGTTAAACGGGCGAACTGCGTGGGTACGCAGAGAAGAAGAAGGGTAACTGCGTGGATACGCAGAGCAGAAACAGGCGAACTGCGTGGGTACGCAGACTAGAAACGGGGGAACTGCGTGGGTACGTAGAGCAGCGGTGGTTCAGGTGCATATGCACAGTCAAAGTACGCGGCGCGATAGTATTTCTGGGTGCGTGACTACTGTGGCAGTACGTGGCGCGATAGTGCATCTGGGTGCGTACCGTACGTAGCGCACTAGAAGAAGCAATGCGTGGGCACGTAGTGCATCAGAAGGAAATCTGCAGGTATACGCAGAGAAGCATAGGGTGAAGTGCGTAGCGACGCAGGCCAGAGAAAGGAAAGTTGCGTATCTGTCTTAAGATATTTTGTTGACTGACTTTTCTGTTGATAAGGTGTTCTCGGTTTAGTTTACTGATATTGTGGATCTGGTTATCTGGGTGATTTACTGTTTCTTGATGATCATTTGATGTTTATGGATCCAATTTGAAAATTTATGAAAAGTGGTCCTTGAAAGAAAAGAAGTAGGGGGTTGTGGCTCCCTTCCAGGAGAGGCTGGAAAACGAGAGAGAGTTGTAGCTCTCTGCAGTTGCAGCCTGCATACTGGTAAAGGACTGCACCAGTACAAGACCATTGTAAAAAAAGTTTCTAATTTGAAAGAAGATAGAGACATATTGCAACAGGTGGTTTTCACCCACATTGGGTTTCCACCTTATATCTGGTGTTCTTTGACGTGACTGTCTGTTTTTCTTGTTCATGCTCATTATTTTATGGTAATGATATGCAAAAATAATTCAAAGTGTAAATAAGGAAGATTTGTTAAAAGAACTAGATAATACTGATTCACCCCCCCCTCTCCGTATTATTTTCAACAATTGGTATCAGAGCAGGTTCTTCTGAAGAAGCTTGATCGCTTGAAGGAAGTTCTTTCATCATGAGCAACTACGAGAGGGAAGCATCTATCAGGCCATCGATTTTTGATGGGACAAACTTCAATTATTGGAAGGTAAGAGTTACTGCATATCTTCAATCTCTTGGTACGGATGTTTGGGATATCATAGAGACAGGCTACACTTTTCCTTCAGCTACTCCTACAGATGCGGCCGAAAAGAAGAAATATGAAACAAATGCTAAAGCAGTCAATACTTTGCTGGGATGCTTATCTCAAACAGAGTTTGTGAAGGTTATGCAATATAAATCAGCAAAAGAAATATGGGACAAGATTGTCTTGAGCTACGAAGGAGATGAACAGGTAAAGCGTGCTAACTTCAAACTCTCAGGATTCAATATGAGAATCTCAGGATGTATAATGATGAAAGTGTGGCTAACTACTTTCTTCGGGTAGATGATATTGTTAATTGCATGAAAAATTTGGGTGAAGAAATAAAAGAGGCTATTATGGTTGAAAAGGTTCTAAGGTCATTGTCCCCCAAGTTTGAATCTAAAGTATCTACAATTGAAGAAAAAGGAAATCTACGAATTCTTACTATGTCTCAGCTACATGGAATTCTAACTACTTATGAAATGAGAAAGGGAGGTCCATCAGATAGAAGAGAAGCTGCTTTCAAGGCGTCAAGCAAAGGAGATTATTATGAAGCAAGTCACGTACCAGAAGAAGAAGAAGAAGAATCAAATTTTGTCAGAAATCTTCAAAGGGGTTCTGGAAGGTTCAGAGGTAAGTTACCTTTTAAATGCTTTGCTTGTGGAAGAGTAGGTCATTATGCTGCAAAATGTCTTATAAGGATAAAAGAAAGGAACCTGCTAGATGGAACAAGAAACAAAGTGCAAATAAGAAAAGCTACTACACTCATGAAGACAGTGATGGTCTATCAAATAGTGATGAAGATGAACGAGGTAATGAATATAAACTGTTAATGGCATTTGAAGATGATGATTATATGGATGCTATAGATGTGGATAACCTTTTTAAAGAAATTACTAGACTCAAGAGATGTATAGAAGAAAAGAATATGATCATTGATACTCTACAATTTCAAATTGATGAAAAGGAAAAGCATTTTGAAAAGTTAGAAGGTGAAATTGTTGCTCTTAGAAAAGAGATTGAGAAAACAAAAGCTATTAATCTTAAGTTTGTCAAAGGATCTGAAACTCTGGATGAGATTATCAATGTACAGCGTTCCCCTCTAAACAAGACAGGTCTGGGCTATAATGGAGAAACTTCTCAAACATCCACTTCAAAAAGTTATCTTGATGCAGCAAAAAGGAGTGAGCAAAAGCACAATGGAGACTATCAGGTAAAGCAGGGACAAATTGCAAACAAAGGCTATCAGGGGAAATCTGTTTTAAAAGTGAACAAAAGCTACAACCAGCCACAGGTAAAGTCTTCTCAATTTGGTTCAAGAATGAATAACAATAGAGATTACAGTCACTTGGCCGGTAGATTTGATAACCGTAGAAGTTTCTTCAATGGACAATGTTTTTCTTGTCATAACTTTGGTCACAA
>APFE030077094.1:4674-23111 GCA_000404065.3 Pinus taeda
CAAAGACTTCAGATTTCTTCTTAAGGAAATATATCCATGTATTCCTTGAGAAGTCATCTATAAATGATACATAGTACATAGACTTACCCAGTGATGGAACCTTCATAGGTCCAAACACATAACATGAACAAGCTCTAATATATGTTTTGCCCTCTTACCACCAGAGGGGAAACTCACCTGATTCTACTTCCCATATACACAATTTTCACAGAAATCAAAATCCGGAGAGTTGTTACTCATACCTTCTACCATACCTTTAACATGAAGTATTCAAAGGCCTTTCTCTCCAATATGTCCAAGCCTTTGATGCCACAGCATGGTCTTCTCTCTAGAGACCACTAGATTTTTTGCTCCACTTTCTGGAACCACAAAACTGTTGCACACATCAACAATCATGCTACCTTGCAACTTGCACAGAGTTCCAATCTGAACTCCCCGCATCAATACCAATGTTCCTTGAACCATCTTGCAGGTATCCTTCTCGAATATTGTTCTTACACCTACATCATCCAACTTGCTTACAGAAATGAGATTTCTGGCCAATGCAGGAATATGCAGAACACCCAGAAGTGTTCTAACCCAATTGTCCTCCAAATTCGAGGACAATTGGGTTAGAATTATTCTAACATGCACAAACATGAATTTCAAATAAAATAATTTGATAACTCAAAGACTTTTAAATAATGAAGTCAATTCTCATAAATCATTTCCGTGGAATATTTATAATACAAAGACTTTGTATGGAACAATTGATCGTCCACAGAGCAATGTGAGAGTCATTAACCATTCCCGTGGTGCACGTCATGTCACTCTCACAGAGTCTTAATGAAGTCAACCCTCGTTAGCGATTGACTGACGTGGCACACAGATTTGTGTAAAGTAACCGTACATCGACTTTTGATGGAATAATTGATCATCCAAAGGCTTTTACCTAGGGTTGGAATTTGGATTTCTCTTTACCTGTCGTATAATTTTTTATTTTATTTTTTTATGTTTTGGGTCCTTATGCTTCTCATCAAGAAATGTTTTGTATAAAATTTTCCCTTTCAAGAGTGACGTTCTCATAATAAATTAGCCCTTCGCCAATAAAGACTTGATTAAAAAATTACCTTTCAATAACATAATTTAAAGATTGTCCAGTTTTCCTTCCCAAAGCTCAGGAATTCCTTCAGTTGAGTAAAGATGTGAGGTGTCACGACTAGTATGTTTTTGAGGATCATGTAGAGATTAGGCTTTATGGAGCCTCAATTAAGCCATACAGATTGCCCAAATTTGTGCCAATGAGGCTCTTTTCCCTGGAATTTATCAGACAGGTTTTGAATGTGGATCATGTCCATTTTGTTCTCATGAAAAAAGGTTATTTGTTGAAGTTGCCAGAGCAATAGGACCTTTCATTGTGAACACTAAACAAGCTACTCAAGAGGTTGAGAGGCTATTTAATGCCATGTGTCTTTTACAGGTAGTTGAGTGGGCCTACGACCCTCGCCAGGTTATTTCCAAGAGAAGGATGGAGAATGGGTATTCAAAATTTGTACATGATAGTAGACCAGAAACAGAGAACATGGAAAATGAACATTTACAGGTCACCCAGGGGGTGGAGATTGAAACTCCTGGCATTTCAGGAAAGGGTGCCAAGAGGGCTAGAGAAAATGTTATCGACTTGGATGAAGAAGAAGCAGAAGCAACCATAAGAGCTAAACTTTCGGATGTAGCGACTGCAGGTCAACCTGGCCTAATAATTCAATTAGGTGAAACATAGGAGGCATCGGCCTCCCCATCTTCCAGAGAGCCTACTCATGATCAGGTTCCTTTAATTCAAAATATGTTTACTCAAATTGCTAAAAGAAATAAAAGGGTGCAAGTAAATATGGAGGCTCAAGCTAAGTCTCAAGTTGTTCCTGAACAAACAAGATTGTTATCTATTATGGACTTGGAGAGAAGTCAATTTAAAATTGCTTTCTATCATCCTACTGAGATGTCTATTGGATCTGCCATCAGTTTCAAAACTATTAATTTAACTGTTGGTACTCACAAGCTTCCCATGCTTGACAAGATAAACTTGCATATGAAAACTGGGAAATTGATTGTTAATGACTTACACAAGACTAATGCAGCTGCTATTAAAGTAGAGAAAATGTTGAACAAGGTAATTCAGCAACTGAAGTTGGAAAAAGCCAATTCTAGGGCCATGAATGCCCAGGTAGAAGAATTGAAGAACATTATTATCAAGATAAGTATCAACCCTGATGATCAACATGCAGTACAAGAACTATTGAAATCTGCAAAGGCAGAGATTGGAGTTTTAAAGAAAAAGTTACATCTACCTACAGGTGAACATCCCATTGTTGTAGGGATAGCTGAAGTAGAGAATGAAAAAGATAAGCTATTATAGGATGTATTGCAAAAAACTGAAGAAGTTTCTTTACTTAAAGAATCTTTGGATAAACTGCAACAACAAGTGATTTCTCATGTTTGTACAATAGTCATGCCAACAAATTCAGAAGATTCAGTAGCACAAGTATTACAGCTGGCAATAGAGTTGAAAATGGTTGAACATGATACCAAGAAAGTACAAAGGGAGTTGGAAACAGCTTGAAAATTGTTAAATTTGAGTGAATAAGAAGCAAGGACAGAAAAGGAGAATGCAAAGAAGTACCAGGAAAATTTATTAAGGACAGAAGAAGAGGTGAAAAGACTAAAAGAAAAATTGAAGGGTAATATGTCCTTAATTCAAGCCAAGGAAATTTTATGGGATGAAATCATAGAGATTATCAGCAACATCTGGGAGTTCCTTGTCATTTTGTCTGATGAAAAAGCATTGGTTAGAGATCTGGAAGGTGAAGTTATGAAGGACAAGCATAAAGATCTGGAAGATCAAAATTTGCTAAAAGAATGATAGATTTTATCAATTCTAAGTCTGCTTCAGAGCTTAAAGAGCATGACCTTCCAGACTGGACACTATGTGCAATTGATTTCAATAAAATGATTGTTAGAAATATCTACAGGAATACTGTTGAAAAAAAGTTAAAAGAGATGAAGGAAGTTGTCTCTAAGTTTAGCATACTGTTTGATAAAAGAGTGAGGGTTGGGCTTCCCTCTTGTTGGGATTTACAAGGAAATATGCTGCCATGGAAAACATATGAAACTTTGTTGGTTGAAACAAAAGCAAGATTGAAAATACTCATGAAAAGATAGCAGTACTGAAAGGAGCCACTATTGTAAACTATCTTGACAACAATACTGAAAGGAGCCACTATTGTAAACTATCTTCATAAATATTTTAAACTTTTGTGGATGATGCAAACTTTGTTTACAGATAAGCCTACTTATAGTAGGATTACAACATTCAGGATAGCACTTGGTAAACTAGAAGGAGCACCTAAATCAAATGTGCCACTGTGGAGAAAGTGCAAGGAATGGATGATAGAACAGGCAAAGGGTACACTAGTAGATAAGCCCGCTAAAATTTCATATTCAAACTATGATCAATAATCACCAATCATAGTTTAATTTTTGTTATCTTATTTTCTGAGAAAGATGTGTCTTTTACCCTCTATTGTAACATTTTAAAATGGCTTTTACTTTAAGATAGTTAGATAAGCAGTTTGACAGTTTTGATAGTTACCAACTGTCCCACGAATGTATAAAAAGATGAAAGGTTATGAAAAAAGGGTTGGATTTTGTTAGAAGAAAAGGCTGTACTATTTTTGTACTCGATAAACTAATGATTAATGAAAGAATCAGGAGTTTCCATACATGTTGGGTGTGATTTTGTTATTTCTCCACTAAGTGTCATTTTGTTTATTCATCTCTTTAAATATGGTAATGAAGCTGCAGGTCTTTATTTACCTATGTAAATGAAGTTAAATTCCTTAAAGGGCGCTCCCATATTTAAAACCTCTTTCTATATGTTTCCTCTAAATTACAGAGAATAGTTCTTGTTAAACACAGCATAGTGTCTTTAATTTCTTTACATATTCTTCACATCACATTCATATTCAGCATCACATGGTATTTTGAGACTTTTTCAGTCATCTAAATATTGGGGTTTAAGGTCAAGTCTTTTGGATTCTTCAAATAGTGATTCAACAGAGATATAAGTGACAAACATAATAAATCATTAATGTCTTAGGCACAATTTATCCACAGCCAGGAAATTGGTTTCCTAAGAGACAACAGTGTCAAAGATAGCATTGTTCACACAGTTCAACTCCTGCTCAAATGTTCATTCAGTGTTAGAGGTATTCATCATTCATACTGATGAGTATGTATTATTGATCATGTAAAGGTTTTGATCATGAAGATGTAAGTGAGTATGAAGCTTATTAAAGGTATGTTCTTGCCACAAGTGTAGGCATAGTGATGTAAATGCTCGCAGATGTTGTCATGTAAATACTTGTAGAAGTTGTGACATAAGTGCTTAAAGTTAATGTATTGCTAGTGTGCCTTGAGAGACATGATTGTTAGAGTATCAAAGTGTTTAGTAGCTACTAAGATTGCTGGTATATTTCCAGTCAGAGATGAACATAGTATACTAGTGTTCTTGAAAGAAAAATCAAGCAAAAACCAGAATGAAATAGGATGTGCACATTTGTCAATGAGAAGACCATGTATATACACATATTGTCTTTAAGAGAAACATGTATGCATCCTGTAATGTGCAAAAATAAATCTATATTGTTTGGGCTTATGGAATCATTACAATTGGCTGATATTTCTCTTTTAAATAATATTTGGTGGACCATTAATTTTGTTTTGACATTCAAAATATAAAATGTGTGAACGAATAGGTGGAATACAAAGAGATATCCTTTCATTTTAGATTCCTACATGGATCACTAACAATCAACAAGTGATGTATATAAACTATGTGCTTTTGGATAGTCAGATAGTTTTTTGGAAGATTGAGTTGTTGTGAGACCAAGTTTGTGGATTGCCTGGAAAAGAAATAAAGAGAAAGAAGAGAAGATGTGAAGTAGAATTGAGAAAGAGGAGGCAACGCCAAAGTACAAAATAGAGACAACGACTAGGTAAACCAACAAAATAAATTTGTAATCTTCTCAAGGGATTGTTGTCTCCTTTCAAGTAGTATCCTAAAAAAGAGTAGCTTAGAGCATGTAGAAGAGGGAGTAGGAGCTTCCCAACAAGTTGTAGCTTGTAAAATAAAATCAAAGTAGAAACCTCTTGTCGGTAGAAGCATGCAAAAAATTGATGTAAGTGGGAGTGGGTGCTTCTAGCAAGTTGTAGCTTGAAAAATATAAGAGGGGTTGGAGCCTCCTATAGGTGGATGCCTACAAAATATTATGTAAAAAGGGATTGGGTGCTTGCTTTACATCACAACAACAAATTCATGGTTCTTCCCTTTATGGGTTTCCACTTATATCTGGTGTCTACATATGTTTCCATTGTTTGTTGTTTCTTATGTTGTGGTTTAATTTTTCTTATATGTTAAATATGTTATTCATGTGATGCACTAATACTCATCTCATAGTTCAAATAACTATTGAAAAGAAAAGTAAAAATTGTAAATTGATTACCATAAATGCATTATATCGATTCATACCCCCTCTTAGTATAGTCATGTTTCCAACTATTGGTATCATAGCAGGTTACTTTTGTATCAGCCTAACAACTGGAAGGTATAGTTGGTTTAATTATGGATTATCAAAGTATTCATTTGCTTAGTGCTATCAACTTTTAGGAATTGAGAGAGGAGGTAAAGTCTAAACTAATAGCTTATGGATTTGATGTTTGGAAGCTAGTATGTGATTTATATAGTACAGATTCCCCCTTAAAGTAAGAATAATAGTGGAATGCCAAGGATAAATGTACAATTCACAACAAACCTAAAAATATAGATCGTGAGATGATGATAGGTCTCAAATATGAAAAATAAATATGGGACAGGTTGCAAGTCATGCATGAAAGAGATGCCAGTAAAAGAAAAAGGACTCTCAGAAAGAAATTGTTTAGCCAAATGAGACTTATTCTACTAGTGTGAAAGTACTTAATTGTCATGAAGATAAGTTAGTTGAAGACCAATCCAAGCTTGACTTAGCCTTGTTTGAAATAGAAAGACTTACAAGTGAAAACATAGATCAAAAGCAATTGTTGTAGGTATGTAATGAGAAAGAGCACGATTTCAAATAAGAAATCATTAGCTTGAGGACACAATTGGAAGAAGTGAGAAGATTTGAAGAGGTAATCAACAACCAATTGAAGGAAAGAGATAAACAATGTGAAATATTAGAATTGGAGGTTATCTTCATGAGAAATAAGTCAGAAAATAGTAAGAGCTCAAAAGTAGCCACAAAAGATAATAAAGCAACACCAAAAAGGCTTGTAGGAGAATATTCCATCAACATGATTAGCAAAGAAGAAGAAAAGAACAAGCATCAAAACTAGTAGCTGAGGAATGAGACTAAGAAAGTGTATTTTTAAAAATGCAATTTGCACCTAGAGATGAGTTTAGGAAGCCTGTAAGATTCCAAAGGAGGGATAACAATTCCTTTTCTCCCCTATTGGAAGATGTCAAGTGCTTCAATTGTCATAAACATGTGCATATAGCAGTTGAATGCATAATTATATTGAGGTTTATCAACAGAAGATGCAACAAAAATGCAAGTTCCCTCAAGCAAGCAATCAATGAAGAACTTTACAAGAAGTTCGAGATACATTTGGTGATGTTGATGAACTTTTATATGATCGAAAGTAAGGTTTGAGAGAAAAGGCATGGATGGTGTAGGAGTAGATGATGAAGGTTTCAAGAGGCTCGAGAATGATTTTGAGCCAAGTCTTTTGGAAAAAGAATACATGACAACAAAGGATGATCAAATTCATGAAATTGGTGTGCCAAAATGGTTTCAATTTTATGAAGAAATTATTTGTTCTTGGAATTAGTCTGGAATAATAGTGGTACAACGGTATGATAAACTACCTTGTAATGAATATGAGGTTACAAATCAGAGGAGTTAGCACGTGAACCTATGGTATCAGTTATCAGAGAAGGAGGAATCTCAAACATATGCAATATGTTATTTGTTAATGTCATATTGACATATACATAGAGGCTTCTGAAAATGCCAGAGAAGTTATCATATAGAAAGTTACAAGTCAGAAGATATGAGATTACAAGTCTAAATGTTACAAAGTCTACATTATAGAGTCTGGAGGATGGTTTCTTGTTTCAAAGGCGGATGATGACATAGTCTTCTTCATCACCTATGGCCGTGGAAATGTTGATCAGTTTCATCCAAACATAGATAGGAATCGATGGGTGTAATACAGTTTCAATTGGATTGGTGGAACTGAGATCATGGAAGATATACATTACAATGCAATATGAAAAAATATAAAGCATTACCTCTAGTAGACCTGTGGAACATTACACGATTTGGTGTGGAATGTTAGCAGGATATTTAGAGAGATTGCAGAGCTTTTGTTAGGATATATACGAATAGAGTGAAGATACTAGAACAACTATGTTAGTTTGCGTTATTATAGTTAGTGAATACGAAGAACTCATTAGAACAAAAAATGCTTTGCTAGAGAGACCATTTTGGTGCAACTACTCAAATGTCTTAGACATTGGCAGAGGTTTATGGCATTTGTGGATTGCATATCGCTCGATTTATGGGGAATATTTCTCTATGTTAACATGCCAAATAATATTTCTCGATGTATGGAATTTGTGGACAACATGATGATGGAAAAGTTATAAACTACCCCTATTTTGTACTATTTGTGCAGACTATAGAACAAGGTGCTCCTTTGCTTGTTGATTGTCCTGCATACCTATAGAAAATATACTCTTTTGTGAACTGCCTATGAAAGTCTATAAAAATTCTATTCTTGTATTCAAGGATAAGGAAATATATGTCCAAGAATATTGTTGTTTCAGGCATCTATATTGCAAGCACAATCAAAGAAAAATGGTGAAGACTTAGGTAGAAAAATAAGTGAGTAATCTTTCCAACCTGAAGGCAACCGCCATTCAATGTCCAACACCGATGTTTCTAAGACTTCATATTCTTGTCTTGTAATTCATAGGAACAAATGGTTGGGTTGCACTTCAATTCAAAGATGTTTCCTTGTCAAAGGATAAATTACGTGAAAGTTGTTTAGAGGTTGTCATCATGATGTGTATCTTATATTATAAATGAAAACTTGTGCCTGTATATTTAAGTGAATAAAATATTCTTTACCATGATGGTAATTTGTATTATTGATTTTTCTCAGTCTGTAGACCTTGATCATCCATGCGCATTAGACTTTTTACGTGAGGACTGCCTTCATGTCTCTAATTTCTTTTAGAAAATTGGAGTAGAAGTTATGGTTTTACGAGACCTTTTTTATTTTATGGTTGATCCATCTACTATGGATGAAGATATCGATGATTATATTAAAAATATGCAATAGAAAATGTAGAATAGGGGCATGCATTCCTCTACAACTGATGAAATTCCAAAATTTATTTTTGTTTAGTCCTTCATCTTGAGAAAAATAGATCAGGTACAATATTTTGAAAAGGATATAGGTTGGATTACCAGTGGAAATAATACTAAAAAATATACTATCAGTACTCTTGCAACAAAGGTGAGTGGGAAATTGACATCTTTGAAGGGTCTCAAAGCTCGGTTGAGGGAGATTCATGGATACCTAGATCTAGTAGCTAATGGAAGGATTCCACTTATCCATGAAATTATATACAATCTCCAGGGATACCTGGATCTAGTAGTTGATGGAAGGCTTCCACTCAACCATGAAATTATATACAATCTTCAGTATGTATTCAATCAATTGCCCAAATTTAATGTTAATGAGTTAACGAAGGCTTTTACAACGAAAAAAAATGACATGGTGTTGGTAATCTATCTTTCCTCTCTTATTCGAAGTGTCATTTCCATTCATAATCCCATTAAAAACAAAATTATTAACAAGGAACATGAGAAAGTTGCAGATGCTTCATCCTCACCCATAATAGTTGCAACATAGATTTAAGTAGATGCTTCTGCTTCTGTGACAGTAAGAAAGATTGTAGTTGGATTATTTTCAGAGGTTATCTTTTGTAGCTCAAAATATTGGAGCTTCTATGAAATTTTTGTGGTAAGTGGAAAAATAAGGTTTCCTCAATGCGCAAATGGAGAAAACTCCATAAAAACCCATTGAATTTTGCCATTTGAACCATGCAATTTGAACCATGAATGTGTTCATTGACAATATTATATCTATTATAGAGTTGGTGATGTCATAAATTTGGTTCCATGAATGTTCAATCTTCTATCATGCTTGTCTTCTATAGAGGACCTAAAAAAAAAATCTTTAACATATATGGAGCTACGTACAACAATGGTTTCCCTATTTGTGCAAATAATGAAGTTTGTGGTCTTAAAAGAGTTCTCTCCTTATTGATTTTCATTGTCCCTTTTGCCATTGATGTCAAAGGGGGAGGTTAGGAGCAATAAGAAGAAATGATTCTCAAGAAGAAATAGGGAGGAATGGTTCTCAAGAAAAAAATTGGGAGGACTAAATCAGTGTTGTCATCAATGCCAAAGGGGGAGATTGTTGGTGAAGTTCTCATTAATACCAAATGTTGTTGAATGAACCTTCTTGTGTTGATCATTGTGTAATATGAAGCAATTTCTTGTCAGCATCCACATAAATTTTAAGGTTTAAAAGATGAAATTATGTCAAAGAGAACATTTTTCACCCAATTTAGCGCCTACTTAGATGTTCATTTAGTATTAGAGGTATTCATCATTGATATTGCTAAATATGTATTATTTTTCCTATGTATGTATTGTTTCTCATGTAAATGCGTTGATCATGTAAGTTTTTGAGTGAGTATGAAGCTTGTTAGAAGTATGGTCTTGAAACAAGTGCAAGCATAGTGATGTAAATGCTTGCAAATGTTGGGATGCAAATGCTTGCAAAAATTGTGGTGTAAATGCTTAAGGATAACGTATTTCTAGTGTGTCTTGAAAGATATGCTTGTCAGAGTATTGGAGTGTTTAGTTGCTACTAATATTGTTGATATATTGCCAGTCAAAGATGAGCAAAGCATATTGGTATTCTTGAAAGAAATGGCAAGAAAAACCATAGTGAAATAGAAAATACACATTTGTTCAATGAGAAGACCACACATATATGTGTATGCATCCTGCAATGTGCAAAATAAATCTACTTTTTTTGGCTTATGCAATCATTACAATTAACTGATTTTACTCTTTTAAATAATATTTGGTGGACCATGATTTTTTTTTCTTGTAAGATTGGTAGGACCTTTTCATTCATTCATTTTCAAAAAGCAGATTACATCCATGAAAGACACTCAATGGCGTCAACCTGCCAATTGGGAAACCAAGTCTATTGGCCATCGTGTATGCCATCCAAAATCTAAATAAATTAAGTCTGTCAAACAAATCTTTATATGACTGAGTGTCTGTAAACATATTTTCACCTAACAAACTATAATAACTACTACTAACCAACATATACATCAGAAAATAAAAAAAATAGGGAGTTTCTACATTGAAACTAATAACTAATCATCAAAGGAATCCATAGGAGTTGGGTCCTTAGTACTAGATCCTCGTAATTCCGAATAACGGAGGCATGAAATGTGCTTCTCAATATGGTCAAGGCAAACATTCTGCTGCTGGATTTGAAATTGGACAAGTTGAAATTCTTTCTGAATTTCCTAGAAACCTGGATCAGATTTGATAGAACCTGTAGGAGAGGTCATAATAGCTTTAGCCACAATGCTTTTCATCATCTAGTACAGATGAACAATTTGTTTATACTAGGTGGTATGCCAATGAGTGTGTCTAAGTTCTGGAACTAGGACTCGTCAGCCTTATAACTACACTTCAACTTCTTCCCTGTGATTGAGTTATGTTTCCCATGTCAACATCATTTGTTTTATGTGGGTTGGGGTCCTTGTATTATATTCCTGGGCTGCCTCATTGATGATCTAAGCATCCGACTTGTGGCTGCTTTCCTAAGGTGGTCGAGCGAAGGAAGAACCCTGACCACCTCAATTCCCTGACTTCTACTGCGACCCCGAACCTCATTTCTAGATGTACCGACACTAAGGTAGGGAAAATCCATTTGAAATAGAAACCAGTCAATCAAATTACAAACTTTCAACCGAATAGGTCAAGGCACAGGCCAGGACCATGTCATCTACTTGCGGGATAGGTGGTTACACAAATTTTTAAAACTTGACACAATTACATAAAATAGGAGCAAGAAACGGACTGTGTTAGGCTCGAGCCTTACATATATACTAAGAGTCGAAAAGGGCGGCCACTGACGCCACTCTATTATAATAACAATCACGTCGGCTCAATTGGGCTAGTAGATAGAGAGAATCCAGAGAGAGTCAGTTGCCTCAGAAGGGAGGTTCCACAGACTAGCTCCCCGAGCCGAATACCATTGAAAACCACACCATAACCATAAAAAATTAGAGAAGAAGATTTAAAGGACATTCCCTTGCTAAGGGCCAACAAATCATGAAGATATCCATTACCATCAGGCGGACAATCCTTCAAGAGAAGACGAATAACCCAAAATTTTCCAGTCATTCCCATTCAAAGCAATAGAATAACAAAGAAAACATACCCTGGCATAGAAACAACAGACACAACATAAAACGAAACCACATAAACTTTCCCACTTTATGAGAAACCAATTCTTTTGGTTACAACATTCAATTCATAGAGGTTGTCAACAAACCGTGGTCGAGGAAGGGAGAAAAGGAAAAAATCATATCTGACCACGCATGCCATGGACCAGAGGTCAGTCACGCCCCGAGAGAAGAAATTCCCGACCGTTCTTGCAGACAGAGGATTGAAAGCTGAGAGTTTGTGCTTACCTCCAGGAACTGAGCTCCAAAACAAGAAAATTGCATGAGTGGGACTCCACGCCCTCCCCACCCAGAGTTTAAGAGCCCCACAACTCATTGCTTCAACATTAAACCTTCCCATGCACTCTATCACCCCACTATCTTGATCGTACATGTGAGGGCAAGGGTCGAGTTGCCCTCCAGCACTGTCAACAATCTTTTCATGCATGACAAAAATCTTGAGAGGGACGATGATTTGTATCGCACCTCGATTAGGGGGGTGGACCATTAATTTTGTTTTGATATTCAAAATCTTAAAAATGTGAAACGAATATGTGAAATACAAAGAGACAACCTTTCATTTTAGATTCCTACATGGAACACTAACAATCAACAAGTCATGTATATAAATATATGTGCTTTTGGATGGCATGATAGTTTTTTTGAAGATTGAGTTGTTGTGAGACCAAGTTTGTGGATTTCCCAGTAAAGAAAGAAAGAGAAAGAAGAGCATATGTGAAGCAGAATTGAGGAAAAGGAGGTTGAGACAAAGTACATAACAAAGATAAAGAATAGGTTAACTAGAAAAATAAAATTGTAATCTTATGAGGGGATAGTTGTCTCCTTTCCAGTAGTAGCCTAAAAAAGAGCAGGTTAGAGCTTGTAGAAGGAGTAGGAGTTTCCCAGCAAGTTGTAAGTTACAAAATAAAATCGAGATAGAAGCCTCATGTAGGTAGACGCCTGCAGAAAATTGATGTATGTGGGAGTGGGTGCTTCAACAAGTTTGTATCTCACAAGATAGAAAAAGGTGAAGCCTCCTGTAGGTGGGTGCCTACAAAAGATGATGTAAAAAGGGAGTGGGTGTTTACTTTATAACACAACAACAAATTCGTGGTTTTTCCATGCGCTGCCCTTATGCCTAGTTTTTTATGCTATGGTTTAATGTTGATTATATGTTAAATTTGTTATGGTTTAATGTTGCTTAAATGTTAAACTTTCTATTCATATGTTATAATAATAAATATAATAATATAGCCATTTATTTAAATTACAAAAATTTAATTGGAAAGAAAACAATAATTTAGAATTACTAAAATTAAAAATTATTAATTAATTCAATATTAAATCTATTTTACATTACAATATTCATTAGGCTAAAATTTAGGAAGTTTTTTTTGTTTTGCAATATGGCCCCTAATTTTTTGCAAAAACAAACAAATAATAATAATTTCCAGTGTTATTTCATAAAATTGAATTGTTTTTAATATTATATATTTTTTGAGTTAAGACTTCTATGATAAGCATCTTTCGGAAAAATCACATAAGAGATATTGTTGCTAACTAGTGGTTAATGAGTAATAACTAGTTTGACTAAATTTGACTAAAAACATAAATAAATTAGAGCTTTGACCAAAACATGCAAAAAAATCTAATTATCCATTCATTCCCATTCGAAGCAATAGAATAATAAAGAAAACATACCCCGGCATAGAAACAATAGACACAACATAAAACGAAACCACATAAACTTTCCCACTTTCCGAGAAACCAATTCCTTTTCTTACAACATTCAATTCATAGATATTGTCAACAAACCGCGATCGAGGAAGGGAGAAAAGGAAAAAATCATATCCGACCACGCATGCCATGGACCAGAGGTTAGTCACGCCTCGAGAGAAGAACTTCTCAACCGTTCTTGCAGACAGAGGATTGAAAGCCAAGAGTTTGTGCTTACCTCCAAGAACTGAGCTCCAAAACAAGAAAATTGCATGAGTGGGACTCCACGCCCTCCCCACCTAGAGTTTAAGAGCCCTGCAACTCGTCGCTTCAACATTAAACCTTCCCATGCGCTCTGTCACCCCACTATCTTGATCGTACATGTGAGGGCAAGGGTCAAGCTACCCTCTAGCCCTGTCACCAATCTTTTCATGCATGATGAAAATCTTGAGAGGGACGATGATCTGTATCACACCTCGAACAGGGGGGTGGATCATTAATTTTGTTTTGATATTCAAAATCTTAAAAATGTGAAACGAATATGTGAAATACAAAGAGACAACCTTTCATTTCAGATTCCTACATGGAACACTAATAATCAACAAGTCATGTATATAAATATATGTGCTTTTGGATGGCAGGATAGTTTTTTTGAAGACTGAGTTGTTGTGAGACCAAGTTTGTCGATTTCCCAGTAAAGAAAGAAAGAGAAAGAAGAGCATATGTGAAGCAGAATTGAGGAAGAGGAGGTTGAGACAAAGTACATAACAAAGATAAAGAGTAGGTTAACTAGAAAAATAAAATTGTAATCTTATGAGGGGATAGTTGTCTCCTTTCCAGTAGTAGCCTAAAAAACAGCAGGTTAGAGCTTGTAGAAGGAGTAGGAGTTTCCCAGCAAGTTGTAAGTTACAAAAGAAAATTGAGATAGAAGCCTCATGTAGGTAGACGCCTGCAGAAAATTGATGTATATGGGAGTGGGTGCTTCCAACAAGTTGTATCTCACAAGATAGAAAAGAGGTTGGAGCCTCCTGTAGGTGGGTGCCTACAAAAGATGATGTAAAAAGGGAGTGGGTGTTTACTTTATAACACAACAACAAATTCGTGGTTTTTCCATGTGCTGCCCTTATGCCTAGTTTCTTATGCTATGGTTTAATGTTGATTATATGTTAAATTTGTTATGGTTTAATGTTGCTTAAATGTTAAACTTTCTATTCATATGTTATAATAATAAATATAATAATATAGCCATTTATTTTAATTACTAAAAATTTAATTGGAAGAAAACAATAATTTAGATTACTAAAATTAAAAATTATTAATTAATTCAATATTAAATCTATTTTACATTACAATATTCATTAGGTTAAAATTTCGGAAGTTTTTTTGTTTTGCAATATGGCCCCTAATTTTTTGCAAAAACAAACAAATAATAATAATTTCCAGTGTTATTTCATAAAATTGAATTGTTTTTAATATTATATATTTTTTGAGTTAAGACTTCTATGATAAGCATCTTTCGGAAAAATCACATAAGAGATATTGTTGCTAACTAGTGGTTAATGAGTAATAACTAGTTTGACTAAATTTGACTAAAAACATAAATAAATTAGAGCTTTGACCAAAACATGCAAAAAAATCTAATTAAATAATTAATTATTTTTTTATTTATAAAATTTTAATTTATTTTATTATTTGATAAAATAAATTATAATATATTGATTTAATAAAATAATTAATTTTTATTAAATATTTTATACCTCTTTACTTATTAATATATATTTCTAAAAATATTAATATTAATGTTAAACCTATTCATATCTCTCAAACATTTATTAATAAAAGTATTTTTATTAATTCATATCCCCGTAAAGTGTGTACAGTGTATTACACTGTATCATGAAGTAATCAACTTTCCAAAACAAACCGATAAAATAGATTATTACGTTGAAAGCGTGGTCTAGTGGAATTTAAAAATTTTAAATTATAAATCGTCAAAATTTAATAATTTAGAAATATTTTTATCTAAAAAATATATAAATGAAGTCAATAATAGTAATGGGATTTGTATAGATTTTAATATTGTGTTGGACAAGATATATGTATGCACAGACATGAATTTCGAATAAAATAATTTGATAACTCAAAGACTTTTTAAATAATGAAGTCCATAGTCATAAATTATGTGCATGGAATAAATATAATACAAAGACTTTGCATAGAATAATTGATCGTCTATACTTTTACTTTTACTTTTACCGCAGAGTCATTAACCATTCCCATGGTGCAGGCCACTTGCAATAATTGTACTCCAGATTAAGTATTGACTGACGTGGCAGAGAGACCAAAGACTTTTTAAGACTTTTTAAGGGAATAAGTGAATAGTCATTAACCAGTCACGCACTACAAAGACTTGAAAGGAATAATTCGTCATCCAAAGACTTTTACTTGTAATGACATGAATTTCAAATAAAATAATTGTACTCCACACCAACTATTGACTGATGTGGCACACATAGTGGAGAGACCAAAGACTTTTTAAAGGAAGAAGTTAAAAGAATCATTAACCATTCCCGTGGTGCACGTCACTCGCAATAATTGTACTCCACACTAAGAATTGACTGACGTGGCACACATAGTGGAAGACCAAAGACTTTTTAAAGGGAGAAGTGAATGGTCATTAACCAGTCACGCACTACAAACACTTGAAAGGAATAATTCATCATCCAAAGACTTTTACTTGTAATGACATGAATTTCAATAAAATAATTTGATAACTCCAAGACTTTTAAACAATGAAGTCAATTCTCATAAATCATTTCCTTGGAATATTTATAATACAAAGACTTTGCATGGAAAAATTGGTCGTCCACATAGCGATGCGAGAGTCATTAACCATTCCCATGGTGCACATCACGTCACTCTCACAGAGTCTTACTGAAGTCAATACCCGTTAGCCATTGACTGACGTGGCACACAGATTTGTGGAAAGTAACCGTTACATCACGCGGTACATCGACTTTCGATGGAATAATTGATCAAAGACTCGTATAGTTAACGGTCATGTCAATAGTCACCAATCATCATTCGCGTGGTGCACGTCATTGTGAATTATTGATAGTTGAAAGAGTTGAGTCATGGTAAAGTATGAGGTTAAATTATTTTTCTTCAACGATGATATTTTTCTCTTGGAGAAAATGGTAATAATAATAATAATAATAGGTGTAACCACATTATTGTTAGTGAATATTATGGTGGACAATGCAGTGTCACGGTAATATATTTTTATCAATTCAGAAATAATTATTAGTTTAAATTTATTTTAAATTAAATATTTAAAGATTAAATATTTTTATTATTATTATTATTTTTTTAGTTTATAATAAAATTAGAGATAAAAAGGATTTACGTTAATTATATATATATGAAAGAGAAACATGTTATTTGTCAAATTGATGTTAAATATGGAAAGAATTATACATTTCCATTATATTAAACATGAAATGAATTGCACATCTCTTTCATACTAAGAAATACATTATTAAATGTTTTAACTATAATAAATTTTACTTCCAATTGCATAGTGGGATTTAAAAATTGTTAGTGTTATTTTCCAAATTTCAAATACAACCAAGTATTGTTGATTGTTTAAGTGGGCATCCTTATCGGTTCAACAAAGAAAACTAGATATTTTTCCTTATTATATATATTAGACATTCTCTTATATTTGATACAACAAATCTAATAGATGAATTCCACTATCCCTTGTATAAGGTGTTTTATTACTTCACTAAAGTTTATGTTCTTGGGATGTTATTGTGAACATCATCATGGTATCAGGGAAAACCTTTATAAACCCCTCTTCATTTTCTCAAATATATTTGTAGGTTCTACCATCTCCAAGATCCAAATCAAATTAGATTGAATACCTATTGTTTTTGGCATCTAGTTGTAGATCTAGTTCTTCAACCACATATCTCGTCCTTAACATTTTGAAAATAACAATGCCAAATCACACATGGCTCTTGGGTAATAGTTAATGATTACATAAAGTTATTTTTGGGGAAAACAATTGTTTCCTTCAACATATAATTATATATAAATTTATAAAACAACCAATAATTAGAACAAAAAAGTCCAAAGCAATTGAAATGTGCATGTGGTAATAACAAACCTGGCCTCCTAAGTTACCTTGGGGAGATTAGGGTCATAAATATATACGTATTTCATCTATTTAAAATCCCATTTATGAGGTTACCACCATCCTCTATTTATTAAAAGTTTTCCCAAAATATAAATTTTATTGAATTGTATGTCTACAGTGCCAAATTAGAGCCCTTTGAAGGCGCCACACCACCCTCAAAGCAACAAATGGACGTAGGATTCCACATTATCTACCACATGTCAATTGTGTCATGCATGATAATGTGGCACAAATGGTGGAATCTTCCAAGGGCATCTATAATTTGGCGTGTCAAACTCAAGATTTGATGAAATCAATATCATTAAAAATATCTTGGTCAGTAGAGGATGTAGATAACCTTAGAAATCGAGTTCAAAATCGAAGAGAGAAGCAATGATTTATGACTCCCATCTCCTCAAGGTGACTTGGAAGGTTAGGTTTGTTATAGTGTGGTATTAGAGCAATCTTACAACATTTAGGCTATGTGTGCTTAGGAGAATGGAATTTCCAATGATGGCAACTACTATGTTGAGATTAGCCCTTGTTTGGAAGTGTTACACAAAAATATCGTCACCTTGATTATTTGCAGTCGGTATGGGTCTATCACCACCTATACCAGCTTCCTAAGCAAGTCTCAAACCTCATCTCTTCAAAACAAGCTTTAAAAATGACAGAAAGACATCAAAAAAGCAATGTAACTCTAGTTCCGCACTTTCTCTCACTTTTGCTTGCGGGCCCGCACCTTTTGTTCAAGATGTCTGCGTACCTATACGCTCTGTATGTAAAGGGGAGGGTACGTACCCCTGTAAAAGTCAAAAGGCGCAATCTTTATCTTAAAAAACTCATCTTGGGTTAATTTTAGAGTTTTCTAGAAGCATTTGTTACGTGGATTGTTCGCTCCAAGTGGTTCATGCA
>APFE030077102.1:0-31882 GCA_000404065.3 Pinus taeda
GTGGTAGCCTTTCAAAGAAAATTTTTCTTATCAACCAAAACCTATATGATTTTCCCCTTGGGAAAAGTCTCCAAACTTAAAATATCAAATGGAACCATGGATGTCAAGTTCCCTATAGGATATTTGCAGGGGGAACGTGCCTGCATTGTTAGAGAAGTATGAGGCGACCTCCAAATTTGAATCCCCTCAAGGGGGTCAACTGAATAATCACCTACACCCTCTAACATAATACAAGTTTCAATATGTGATGGTATAAACCTTGAGATATAGGAGACAAATGGTGTAATACTTTCGATCTTTTGGCCCTAAAACCCGTATCATATCGAAAACCCTTGAGCTCGAAAAAAAAAACATTTAGATTTAGTCTTTGATTAATATATAGTTATGAGAAAATTTGTAACTATTTTTATTGGCACACTCTTACTAATTAACTAAATTACTCTTTTGATACAACAAGAATAGTCCTACTGAAGACACGATGGAGGTGATTCAAGGGTTTAGGGTTTCAGCTGGTCTGATTTGTGCAGACGCAGGCCCCAAAGACTCGTTCAGATGTGGATCGACCAGAAGCCTGACCGCAGGATTCCCAGAAAACACTGCTTCCCTCCGACATAGGGCTGGATCCGCTGACGGCAAGAACCCTCATGACTCGAACCACAGGAAACAGAGGCTGGAGCATCCATTCGTTGTCTGGACGTAGATCTGTCTTGATACGCTCCCTCTCACAACCGTTCTGCTCAAGACTGGCAGATCCGCCTCCGATTACTGTCAACAGAGGCGTATGACAGATCCCAGACCCCATTTTGATCTGTTGGGGATCCGATTTGCTGATCTAGTGCCGTTTTTACAAGGCATGGTCAAAGACAAGGTATGGGGTGAGAGTATGGACCTGTACCCTTGGTATCTTGAGTTTTCTCTGCTTTCTTCAGTACAGACCAGGGCCTTTACCATCTCGAAGCATCGCTCCAATAGAGGGCTTATAGGTTGCGACCTGCAAATGAGAAATAGCTCCCTCAGGAACCCCGATCTGGGAAACGGCTCATCAGATTGGGTCGAATACTGCAGAATAGGAGCGGATCTATCAGATCCGGTCAGATCCAGACAGAAGCAAAACAGAACTCTATCAGATCCAGAACACAAAGCAGACACAGCGGATCTGAAGCAAATTTTTATCAGATCAACAGAAGGCAGACACGTTTGTGTGCAGATTTGGGACCGGATGAGTGCATTGGAGCTAAAAAAAGAGATCCAGGACAAAATAGGGACTCCAGTTGCATTACAAATCCTAATATTTTCTGGGCACTGCTTGCAGGATCAACATACACTCCAGCATTACAGGGTGGCAAAGGACTCAAATATTACCCTCAATCACCGACTACGAGGCGGATCTAAGGGAGCTACCTCAAATCCTACAGGTACCTACCGAGATGCAGCCAAAGGGAAAGAACCTCCAAAGGGGAAAGAAGCTACAACTGATAATGCACCCCCAGGGCAGTACATTGTGGATCAAGTGCCAGAAAATCCATCCATCTCGCTCGATTTACGAGAGTTAAAATACATATTCTCAGATCTACAGAAAAACGTTGTTATTTGTAGATTTAACGGCTTCTGGCCTAGAACCGATGCTTTGTACCAATGGATCTACATGGTTTGGACAAAAAATTGTCAAATAAAACTATGCTCAAAGGGTTTTTTCATAGTAACCTTTCTCGCAGAAGAAGAAAAGGATAAAATCCTCAATGAAGGGCCATGGTTCTGGGGAAATGCGGGACTATTCATTACCCCATGGTTCCCAGAGTTTGATGCCAATACTATGGTGGTATCAAGGATGCCAGTATGGGTAAGGTTGCATAATCTTCTGATAAATTTTTGGCACTACAAAGCCTTATTAGCTATAGGGAATGCCCTTGGAAGAATGTTAAAGATTGATTCAGAGAGACACATAAAAGGAATCTTTATTTTTCCAGGATATGTGTCGAGGTAGATCTTAGCCAAGGACTACCTGAAAGCATCATTCTAAATTTCAACAATTCATAGTGGAAAAAAACCCTGGACTAATTTGAATACATCATTCAGATGCAGGGGATGTCAACAAACAGGTCATCTGTTCAGTGCATGCAAAAGTCAAAACAAGAGAAAGCCTCACCAAAGGAAGCCAAAATGATGGCAGAACATAGATGACGTCGTAAAGAAGAGAGCAGCAGAAATGAAAGCCTCATCGAGGAAAAAAGAAGAAGAAACAGAAGCAGAAGAGGATGATATCACTATAGAGGAAGATGAAAGAGGGAACTATAAGGAAAATACAACAAGCAACAAGACTTCACAGGTTCAGATGACAAGCGTGGACCAAAGCATGGGATGCACCAAACGGTATCATCACTCAGACACTTCAGACTCAGACAAAGAAACAGGCCCTCAGAACGCTGAAACACAGTTAGTCATGGCCTCGATCGAGCCCACTCAAGGAGAGTGGCGTAAGGTCGAAAAGAAGAAGGGGAGAAAAACTTGAAAAATGGATTTGTTTTTATTCCTTTTTTAATTTCTCTTCTCTTCTCTGTTCTTATTCTTTGTGCACGATTGTGTGGGGTGTGAAAGCACTCGAGCCGAGGTGGCAACTTACAGAATGCTTCATTGCATCTGCTAGTGTAACTTTTCATTAAATTTTTTAATAAAAGGTTACCGTTTTTTTCCTTGGAAAAAAAAAACTAAATTACTCTTTTGGAAATCTTGAAACATGGTTGTGAGCAGGACTGTGGTTTATTTTTACTTGAATTGCACTTTGAATGCATAAATTGATTTACTACCCTAAAAATCCTATCAAACACTTTACATGTTAAACAACTTAAACATATGATTCTTAGGTATATCTATTGGATTTTGGCTAGAATTGAATAGAAAATGTGCCTTTAAATGGGCCACTTCATTTATTTATTACATTATACATATTTTATTAGTGTTTTCTAATTAACTAATGAAATGGTTTTTTTTTTACGAAATATGGAAATACAAATTCAAGCAAGATTATTATTTCTTGTTATTTAAAATGCAACATTGAATGCATAAATGGATTAAACACCATAAAAAATTATGACGTACTCCAGCTTTACAAATTATATATTCTAAACTTATGATTCCTAGAAACCTCTACTATATTGTGGGTAAAATCAACAAGAAAAAATGATCAAGAAATTACCATTTAGTTTACTAGCTAGACTACATATATCTATTCATTATAATTTTATTAATTTATATATAGTTATAAAACATATAATGGTCTCTTTAATCACAAACAAACAAATAATAACTATAATTTAATCCAATGTTTTATAGATGAAAATAAAAATATTAATATAATAGAAAAGCTAATATTAATTTTTTATTTCAAAATTTATAATTTATATAATTTATTTATTTAAAATATAATAACTTAAATATTTAAAAAGGTGTAGTCAAACTTATTGGCACAATGGTATTTTTCACTGCAATTCAATAATACAATTTCAAATAAAATATTCTTATTCTTTTTATTTAAAATACATCTTTGAGTGTATAAATTGATTCGACAATTGATTCCACCTTTGAAAAACCTTTTAAAACACTCAAATTCTATAAATTAAAATACATAAACTCTAAGTTTAAAAAAAAAACTCTCCCACCTTTTAATTGAAATTAATTAGAAAAAATATCGTAGAAAAAGATAATTTAACTTATTAATTAAATTAAGTGTTAAACCGAGAATCTTAAAAATACTAAAAAAAGAATATTAAACTTACCCGTTTTTAAACCTCATTTATATAGCCTATTCATCCATTACTCCTTATGGAAAGTTTAGAATATACTAAAAAAAGTAATAATTATATTTATAAATTTTTTATTTATTATAAAAATAATAATATTTAATAAAAAATCATATATTATTATAATTATTAATAAATATTAAATACCGTTATGATTTATAGAATAATTAAACTAAAAGTTTTCCATTACATTTTAAATCTAAAAAATCACTAGCGTTTAATATCAATATTTTAGCTTTGAATATTATATTAGTATTCAAAATCCATGTTCCAATGCCCTCCCAAGTGTCACGATACTAAATATTTTATGTTTTAGAGTTAAAATATTTAAAGTTTATAATAGAAATGGGATAAAATTATTTTAGTCCAATTAAATTATATTTTATTTTATCATAGAAAATTTTGAGACGTTTAGATTGTTGAAATTTTATAAATTAAATTAGAGGGTTCAACAAATTTTTACATGATGGATGCATTTGATGGAAAATATGTTTTAAAAACTCTCAAAAGACAAAGTTTTCAAAATATAAAACAATTAAACTACAATGTTATAATGATCCATACTTTTACATAATGACATTTAAGCTTCCATGCCTTAAATATATAGAAATCTTTCCATATATAGAATATCATGAATATGTTATCAAAATAGTTTGGACATTAACTTTTCAAACATCTCACACACACACACATATATATATATAGGTAATGTGAGTCCAGAGACATGAGTAATTAACGGTGGCCATTTAAGTTCTAGGGCACACCAGCCCTTAGCATGACTAAATTTTTGTTAATAAAAATGACAATTTCATGACAAAATATCTTAACGGAACACTACACCTTGTCATTATATATTCTAAACTTCCTAGGCTTATAATTAATTTTATGTTATAATTAAAAAACTATAAATTTCCAAAAATAAAATTTTATTTTTCAAAATTTATATTCAAGAATATTAATAATTAAAATTCTTAATATGTAAATAATAAAAATTTATTGATAATAGAAATTTTTAGATTACATTTTAGGCCTTATTATTCCCCTTTATTAATTTAGGATATATATTATATATATATATATATATATATATAATTCATATATATAACATTGAATCAACCTTTAATTATAATGTTTTTGAATGGCCTCCTAAATTAGTTTTTAACATTTTATTACCATGCTTCAACATAATTTGAAAAATATCTATATTAGCTCTCAATTATAATTTTATTTTTACTTGTATCATAAACATTGTGGTAAATAAAAATAGATAATATACTTTTAAATATATTAATAAAAATTACAATTTATTAATTATTAATTAAATATTAATAATAAAGTGAAAATATTATAGTAGTTTATATGTTAAAATTGCATAGAAAATTACTACTAAAAACTAGAAATTTCAAAGCGATGAACTAGTAGGGTGAACAAAGGACCAAAATGCCTAAGGTAATCAAGTGAAAATGTTGTCGGCTGAATTTGTTTATTAAGAATAATGTTATTATGACTCAATCCAAGTGGAATCAACTAGAAATAGCTTCATGAACACGTGCTAAAATTGAGGAAAATATAACTACTATTTTGCTACATGATATTTATAGAAATCCCAAAATTGTGAACTAGTAAACTAATCCAAGTAGCTAAATGATGAATATGATTTTGAAATGTTGTTCTAAAGATGTATATGTTGGCTTGATGTGCCTTGACCCATGTTCAACATTAATTATCCAAGCAAATCCCTTCACTACTAGCCCTTTCGGCATCAATCCACATAGCGTGGACTGAAGTCTCACCAGAAGCAGTATGGGGGGATGTAGGGATCAAGTTTCTACAACCTGAGATGGTAGTGATGTCACTTTATGCTGTAACTCTTACTTCATGCACATCTATAAGATTTTCAGGGCTTATCGATATACTTTTATGATTCATCTTTGAGACCTTCGCGAAGGTCTGCAATCATCCTTCACGTACCCTAAGGCAAGTTAGACACTTATGCACCTCTGTGATTTCTCTTACTATTGTATTTAGCCAAATTAGCTTAAGTAGTGGATAACTTCACCATACATTACGATTATCTACGTGCAAACATATATTCTCACTTGTGTTCATATAACAAACTAAAACACATAGATTCACGCATCAATACAACATTAAATCATAAACCCAGTATTCAACATAACATAATTGCTTGCATTCATAACAGAAGTAAAATAGCTCATACACAAGTAATTCCAGAATAATTCTCTTCATTGATGTTGAGATCTCCTTTACACACTCTAACTACCATATGCACATAGTTGTAGGGGTCCACACACTCAGCTGCAGAATTCTACCTTAGGCCTCTTCGCACACAACTACAAAGCCTCTATCCTAAGATTCTTTACTCTTAGCTCTTACAAACCCATTCCATTCATCAAAATCAAATATGAACTAAAGATTTCCTTAGACTCTTCTAAGACTTCCCTTTTTATACAATGTCATGGTCCCCAGACCAAGGGTGGGTCTCATAAAGCTTATGCAAGTTACTGACCTTAGGGGACCTGCTCCTAATAGACCCCCAACACAAATCTAGTGGCTCACCCCTGACCCACTCTGTTGGCATAGAGATCATGTCACGAAGGCCTCCCAGCTCCACCTGTACTACTACAACCACAACGGTACACTACGTGACTTCCTGCTTAACCTGCTCGACCAGCTACTCCGTCGTTAGTCCTGTGCTATTTGCTTATATTTTCTGCTATGTTGCTTGCATACTGGCCAATTTTGCTTTGATGGAGGCCTTGAGCACATAAGGTTCATATAGCCAAGGCCCCAATCTAGCCTTCAGTATTTCCTCCTTGCACTGTGCTACGTCTACCTATTCCTTTAGTGCATGCGCTTCTCTAGCTTCGCCAACCTCTGTGTGATGGTGATGGTGCACATCACTTTGACCTCATCATATCTCTGTTGTAGTTCCCTTAATTTTGTTTCTAGCCATTGTATCTTGGGATCTTTCTACAGGATGGTAACTATTTTGAGTGACTGCTGCAAGAGCGAAGTGCACTCCTTCACTGTGGCATCTACTGCAGCAGCTTCATCCTTGACAGCTACCTCACACTGCTCTCTGACTTCTGGTGGAGTCGAAGTTTCGGCCCTCAACCCGAGCTCCATGATCTTAAGGTTCATCTCAAACTGAACCTTAGGCAACTTCGTCCTTGCATCAATCACTCTTGCATCGACTCGCGCATCTTATGGGATATTTATCTCTGTAACGGTTCTCAACCATCAGCTATTGTGGTTGTGGTGCCCTCATTCTTCTCTATGATATTCTTAAGGAGATCAAGCATGGACATCTTGTCAAGAAACATTTGGGCATTGTTAACCTTCTGCTTGATCTATGAGGATCTTGTCAGATCAGTTACATAGGTTCAGTTTCATCGTCAGCATTCAGTCCGGTGTAGTTCAATTTCGACAGTGTTGTTTATGGTTCAGGTTGCTCCAGTGATGTCAATGGTTTTCATGGTGATATGGTTTGGAATTTGATTATTGACATGTTGGTTGTCGTCAGTTCCGCAAGAATTTGGTTGTCAACATGGGGTTGTCATCTTCCTTCACAGGATTGTGTTGTCAACATGTTGGTTCTCATTAGTTCTACCTTTCAGAGTTCAGTTTTTGTCATCACGTGATGTTTGTCGCATATGTCACTTTTTGACAACTTGGTGTAAATGGGTTTTTTTAGCACAAAAGGATTTAAGAACTAAAATCTGAAACTATGTTAAACCTTAACCTATACCTAAATCAAACATTACAAATGAAATGCATTTTAGAATTCATTAACCCTAAGTGTTAAACCCTAACCATACATTAAATACCATAAATCTATTGTAAAAAACATTACAATAGAAATCGAAGACCATTACCCTAAGTCCTAAAACCCTCTTGGGCTATTTGAATTATATTGACACCATTGTAAAACATTACTAAACTATTATAATAGTTATAACTGCGGGGAAGACCGTCTTAGAGACTATAGTAATGTGATCATTGTGTAAGCCAAAGGGGTTAACACTCGGAGTTAACTGCATTGGGGTCTAACCGTAGTTGGCATGTGACCAGAGGGAATAAACTATTGGGCTTGGATTTAACCATAGCGTGACTGCATATGTGTTTTCGCATGTGAACGGAGGATAACCATCAGGGTTACATGTTACAGTTAACCGTAACCACCTCAGGATAGGCATGTGAACATAGCGAAGGGTAACATTAACATCTCAGTGATAGTCAGTAGACCAGAACTGATGCCTGGATAACTGCGTTGGACTTATATGTGTTCACATGGAAGACTGCAACTTACAGGATTGAATTGCAAGGTGGCAGCATCTGACAGGACCACAACCAAACCTCCTATTCACATGCGGGTGGTCAACCTCCTCCGTCTGGTCAGCGAGGCATCAATGGTTTTTTTTAAAATAAAGTTTATTTTTGGGTTTTTGTTGTAGTTTTGGTGCAAACTAATGCGATGACCATGTGACTAGGCATTAAGGTGTTGCCTAGTGATTCGAACAAGACCATCATCTTGCATTCATGCCAATCGTAGCTTAGAAGCCCTCAAATTTATCTGCAAACCTTTAAATGCACCTTTTTGTGCATGAGGAAGATATTGGTGATTTTGAGTTTTAGAGTGTAGATTCTGGAGGATATAGTCGATTTTTTTTTTAGTGTAATAGGGGCATCGGGCGTTGGAATTGGAAATTGAGGCAGGCTTTGGAAAGATGGTTTAGAGAGATTTCTAAAGACATTGATTAGAAGTACCTATGTGCACATTAAGATTGGTAAAATTGCTTTGTAATCAACCTCTTTGGTTTCAATCCTAATAAAGCGGTTGCCCACCTTGAAAGCAGACCTGGAGATGTAGTCCATCAGGGATGGACTCCATAATCAATATTTTTGTCTAGTATCATTGTGTATTTGTTGTTTTCACTTATGTTTCGCTTCTTACTTATGTTTTAACACTTGTCCTAAATTATTTCTTCTCAAGCAATTCTCATAGTTTCAACACTACATTCAATTCACTGATGGCATAATCAATTCTAATTCAGTTTTAACATATGATCATTTCAGATCATAAAATTTGGTATTAGAGTAGGTTTTGTATGTAGAATTTTTATTGAATGTTAACTAGGTTGAAGTCCAAACAGGAAGGAAACCATGAGCAGATTGATCCAGAGATTTGAAAGTGAAGAGTCATTCATAAGTTGGCCATGGCAAGATCTGATCTAGGTGAAAATATAGAAGCTAAGATGAGCGATGAATAGTTTGAGCAAGCATTCTTGACTATGCAGTAGATGTTGGGAGAAATCTATGAAGACAAGAAGGTGAGAGATGCAACTTCTTCTTCAAGGACAAAGAAGAAGAACAAAGGTAAAGGCAAGGGTGATAAACCACCTTCACCTCCATCATCTCCATCATCATCATCTTCTTATTCTTCTTATTCTAGTGTAGAATCTGAAACATAAAAGAAACCTAAGAAAACATCTCTTTTGAAACTTGATGTAAAATTTGAATTACCTAATTATGATGGCAAAATCAATCGTGAAAAGATAGATAATTGGATTAAGTAGTTAGAAGTGTATTGTCGTATTCAGAAAATTTTTGAAGATAAAATGAAAATTCAGTTAGCTACACATAGAATGGGGGGAACAACTTTAATCTAGTGGGAAATTAAAACTTAGATAGATGTAAAGCAAAAAGGAAAAATCATCTATTCATGGTCTAAGTTTTTAAAAGCTCTTAGGAAATAATTCTATCCTTTAAGATACATGAAACAAGTTTTTATTGATTGGCAGCACTTGAGGCAAGGTAAAGGGTAGAGTGTTTAGGAGTTTACTTAGGAGTATAGAAAGAAAGAATTGGTGCTTGGTATTTCAATGGATACATGTGAAACATTACTAAAATACGTCGGCAATTTACATTCATATTTGCAACATACATTATTGATGTTTAATCCTGATGATTTTGATGAAGTGTGTGTTCACGCCATACATATTGAATCAGGTGGAAGGCCATTCAGGTCTTCACCGCAGTCATCCAAAGAGTTGGAAATCGAAGACTCCAATGGTAGTAAAGGGAAGAACAATTTGAAGAGAAAGAAATCAGGCATAGCTCAGAAGGAAAGAGCTCATTGTTCTCATTGTGAGAATCAGTCATGAGGAATCTAAGTGTTGGAAACTTCATCGAGAAGTTAAGCCCAAAAATTTCCTTAAGGAGAAGAATGAAAAGAAGGCAATAGTAGCAATCCAGCAAGATCTAGGTTCAAATTTAGGTGGTGAAAGAAGGATAACTGCCATGGTCACGATGGGTAAAACTTTTGACACTGGTTCAAGTTCAAGTACTATTGCATTTTCATCAAACAAAAAACCTTCAAATGAGGATAAAAGAATTGAATTATTTAACATAATGATAACTTCTAAGTACACAAAGATAGTTACAATGTTTGATAATAGATCATAGGCCAATCTAATATTTGAATATTTAGTTAAGAGTTTGTGTTTGGAAACACAAAACCATCCAAAACCTTACCCAATAGGATGGCTAAATAAATCAACTTACATAAAAGTCACAAAATAGTGTCGATTAAGATTTTCCATTACAGCTATTTACATTGATGAAGTGCAATTAGATGTGATTCCAGTAGACTTATGTGGAGTTGTCTTAGGGAGTTCTTATCTTTATGATCATGATGTAGTATTTTACAGGAGAGAACATAAATATCATCTTAATAAAGATGGCATTGAATTTATTATCAAAGAACATGAAAACAAAAATCACTTGAATTTAGTTAATGCTAATCAGATGAAGTGATTAATAAGTTCAAATAAGAGATTCGTAATCATGTGTGTAAAGGAAAAACATAAGAATCAACATGATGCTTGTTCAAGTTATGAGGCTTATCTTAAATATATGTGATCAAAGAGGTAGAAAATTTTCCATTTCTATTTAAAGAAACCAAACATCTTACTCATAAGTAGAGAATACAACATGAATTACAATTGATGCCTAAAGCTCCTTTCCCTAATGTGAGAATGAATCAATTCAGTCCAAGTTTGGAAGTTAACAGTTACAGGGATGCAGGTCAGCATTGGGGAAAGTCAGTGTTCAATTTCTCTTACATTGCGTCACTATTTCATGTTTTGAATAGTTTGGAAGCCTCTTTTCATGTGCAGAGGAAGCTCATTTGTTTTCATATCAAAGCCTTTTCTAAAGCATTGTCAAAATATCCACAACAGCCAAGAGAAACTTATGCATCAGGGGAAGGTAATAATCAATGGAAACATCATTTAATAAATCAAGAAACAATGATTCCAACAAATCAACATCCATTTCAATACTTTCAAAATCAAACTAAGTTGCAGTAGTTTCCATATTACAGTTTGATGGGTCTAATGCAACAAGTTCACTTAGTAATCAGGAAGAAGGAAAGTATGCCAAGTCAAGTAGTTGGTTTGAAGACAAAAATGCCTTTGATTGTCTTTGCCATTCCGCAATATAGATTTTTAATACATGTCCATGGTATTGAACAATATCCTCTAGAGACGATTTTCAAAGATGATTATGAATCACTAACTCGTGATATTTCTTGGAAATAAATAAATTTCCATCTTCATAATAGGGTGTTTTACCATCATTGCAAGTTGTTCATACTGCAGATAGATGGAACAGGTCAAGGATTCAAAATGTGCCATGGTCAGCATCATCAGGGTCATCACTAGCAGGTGATTGATCAAACGTATTGGTACATCATTAGGACAAGGTGGAAAGTGAGGGAGCTATACCCTCATCGACTATTTGTTTAAGTCAAACTTTTGTGGTCCAAAAGCTTTCAAGTGGAGAGGACTAATCGAGGAGGATTTTCTTAAATCAGTTACACAGGTTCAATTTTGTTGTCAGCATTCAGTCTAGTGTCGTTTAGTTTTGCCAGTGTTATTTATGGTTCAGGTGATGTCAATGGTTTTCATGGTGATATGGTTTGGATTTTGGTTTTTGACATGTTGGTTGTCATTAGTTCTGCCAGAATTGGGTCGTCGACATGGGGTTGTCATCCACCTTCACCTGATTTAGTCGTTGAAACCTTGGTTGTCATCAGTTCCACCTTTGAGAGTTTGGATTTCATCATCACATGACATTTGTTGCAAATGTCACTTTGTGACAATTTCATGTAAATGGGTTTTTTTTAGCACAAAATGATTTAAGAACTAAAATTTGAAACCATGCTAAACCTTAACCTATATCTAAATCAAACATTACAAATCAAATGTATTTCAGAAGGAATTAACCCTAAGTGTTAAACCCTAACCATACATTAAATACCATAAATCTATTGTAAAAAACATTACAATACAAATCAAAGACCATTACCCTAAGTCCTAAAACCCTCTCGAGCTATTGGAATTACATTGAAATCATTGTAAAACATTACAAAACTATTATAACAATCATAAATAGGGAGAAGACCATCTCAGAGGCTATGGTAATGTGATCAGTGTGTAAGTCGTCGGGGTTATTTCTTGGAGTTAATTGCATCAGGGTCTAAAATGTGGTTGGCATGTGAGCAGAGGAAATAAACCACTGGGCTTGAAGTTAACCATAGTGTGACTGTAGATGTGTGTTTGCATGTGAATGGAGGATAACCATCAGGGTTACATGTTACAGTTAATCGTAATTGCCTTGGGATATCCATGTAAACAGAGCGGAGGGTAACTATAGTATCTCATCTATAGTCAGCAGAGTGGAACAACCACCCGGATAACCATGTCAGAGTTATATGAGTTCACATGGAAGACTACAACTATCGAGATTGATCTGCAATGTGGTAGCTTGTGACGCATCCGAACCACCTATTCACATGTGGGCAGTCAATGTCCTCCACCAAGTCAGTAAGTCGTCAACGGTTTGTTTTAATATAAAGTTTATTTGTGGGTTTTTGTTGCAGTTTTGGTGCAAAACTAATGCGATGACCATTTGACTAGGCACTAAGGTGTTCCCTAGTAATTTGACCGAGACCATCACGCTGCATTCATGCCAATCTTGGGTAAAAATCCCTCAAATATATCTACAAACCTTTAAATGCACCTTTATGTTCATGAGGAAGATATTGGTGATTTTGGGTTTTAGAGTGCAGATTCTAGAGGATATAGTCGATTTTGTTTTTAGTGTAATAGGGGCATCGAGTGTCCGAATTGGAAACTGAGACATGCATTGGAAAACCGGTTCAGAGTGGTTTTTGAAGAAAATGACCAAAATTTCTTTTGTGCACATCAAAATTGGTCAAATTGTTGTGTAATCGACCTCTTCGGTTCCAATCCTAATAAAGCAGTCACCCATATTGAAAGCAGACCCGGAGACATAGTCCATTAGGGATGAATGACGTAATCAATATTGTTGTCTGATATTGTCATGTATTTGCTATTTTTACTTCTGTTTTGCATCTTACTTGTGTTTTATTAGTTGTTGTAAAATATTTCTTCTCATGTAGTTCTCCGAGTTTCAACACTTTAAGTTAACATTCAATTCATTGATGGCAAAATCAATTCTACTTTAGTTTTAACATATGATCATTTCAAATCACTGCTCGCTGATCACATTTAGCCAAAACTATTCTCTAGCCCAAAGTTTCGTGATCACACTATTTTGTAGGGTGTAAAGGGCTTCACTTGCTAGCATAACCAAGTTCAACCCAACCTTCTTGAGAGCACTAACAGTGGCCTTGTCAGCTTCCACTCTTGTAGTCAATGCTTTGTCCAGTAGCACAATGATCTCGAGATCCAAGGAGCGGACTATCTCTGCTACATTTTAGGTTCCAAGTGCCAAGTTAGTTGATGTCGCATTGTGCTATCCCACACTGGCCTATACTTGAGTGGCCTAGACTTGCAGTTCGCACAAACTTGTATGAATGGTGATGAGTGCTTGCTTCTATTGTTGCTTGAACTACTGCAGTAGCTCCATGGTCATATCTCTCACTGTGTGCTCAATATCATTCAGGTCACCTTTTGTCAAAGTGATCAGGTCAAGTGATGATTTTCTAGCCTTGGACTTCTTTTGTGGACCTAATTTTTCATCCTTTCTAGTGCGCTTAACCCAAAATGGAGTAGCCTCTTGGTATGCACCTCTGTGTCCTAACTGCTACTCTTCTTCCTCTGTCTATAGTGAAGCGGACTTATGACTTCTATGAGAGTCGTTCTCTTCCTCTTCTTCCTCATTTTTCACCTATTTCTTAGTAGCACGTTGTGCCTTAGATTTTTCTTCAGCTTCCCTTGTCCTCCTCTTAGTCAACTGCTGCATCATCAGCCAAGCCTTTGCTTTCTTATGCTTCATGGTGAACTTACTAGACCTAGCTGACAAGTTAGAAGTTGTGCGCCACTATGATGGCCAACTCTCCAGGACTGCTGTGATTGCATCATCCGCTTCCTAGTATGGAAGATTAATACCATTTTTTCTCGGGGTCCTTCCACACTCGGATGGAGACAATGGAAATTCAATTTGAATTCCACATATCCTGACAACGGCTTAAAGAAAGTTGGGGATATCCTTGGCTTGCAGCTGAACGCAGCGTGGATGCATGCCTCTATCAACACCCAAAATATTTTAGCTTCCTTGACCCTCGGGGAATTCTTAGTGGCCCACAATGAATAAAATTTGTTGCTTCAGGTAGATCTAATGTGACCAAATGAAATTGGCTCTCCTCCAATAATTCCCACATAGTTAGCACAATTGAGAGTAAGAGCCAGGCATAATGGAAGGTCTTACTCTCAACTTGTGCTTCTTTGTAGTTCGCGAGGTAATCACCTCAGAGGTAGTGCGTCGAATTAAATTATATGCCCTCCATGGACTGCGCCGCTAACGACACAACAAGTGTCGGCACTTCATCAACATGACACTTCCTCATTATTCTCCCAGCCAAAATCTGGGCATCGACCTTATCCACGGGGTTGGTTATGCTGGAAATTAAGTATTCAAATGGTTTCTTGGTGAGCTTGAATTTGTCCTTCATTCTTATGGTGAGCTTGTGCTCACCTGTCTTTCTGCCAATTGCCATGGCCAGATTCAACCCTAAATGTGGTAACAACGTGACCCTATTGATCAACATATCTGTCACGGGTATCGGTTCTCCCAACTATAGGCACCCATTGTGCACTAAGCATAGCAGTTGTTTGATCACCATCAGTGTTATGGGAACGCGGTGGTAATGTGGCTCCCATACCTTGTCCACCCCCTTTATCCATTGTCATGGCACCAATGCAGTCATACTGGAATCCTCATAAAACACACGGTTCATAATGGTATCAGTCACCATGTGGGAGCATCGCTTTGTGTCCAGCAAGTCCCAATCCTCCAACTTAATACTAAGAATGTGCACTAAGCGCAAACCTTCAAACATGATTTGGTCTAGTAGTAACGGGGTATTTAGTAGAAATTTTCCCATATCCAGGTCCTTCGGGACATTCACCTTTCCATGGCAGGGAGGGATGTATTAGGGAAACTTTGAGATAGGGTTTACGCCCTCTATGTCAGTGTCGTTTCGGCCCATATCCACATCTTTGGTGCCCTCCCCAGATTATAAGTCTACCACCTTACCTTTCTCCTGTGCCATGGACTTTTCCTTCTTCTAGTGTTTCCTTAGCGACTCATGCACCAAATATGGTTCTTTTGGCTTATCCTTATTTGTCTTCAAACCCTCTTTGGGCAACATAGGCCTTGACCTAGGTGACCTCTATGATTTGGCACTTTTGCTGGCATTTCCACACTCACAACCTTCAAGGCAGCTTCCTCAGAGGCCATCGATCTATGAACAATTGCAGTTTCCATGGGCGCCAACATGAATCCAGTCATAAGCTCCTAGATTTCTTTGGGTAGCTTGTGAAATACTGAACTAGACACCAAAACCTCGAAATAGTCAAGGTTCATGCCCTCCTGATAGCTCAACACCATAATTCTCAGAATGAAATGTTTTTTCGTTGGATGGCCATCTATAACTTATAGGAAATTTTGAATTTGAATCCGACCGTTCCACCCAAAATCTACTAATAAATACTAGATTGGCAACAGATTTTCACAGGTCTTGCTTTTAAATTCTGATTTAAATGCCGCCCCCGCTCCACTTAGCCATTTTCCCACTGTTAACTCATGAACAATGATGTTAAGAGTCACTTTCTAGTTTCCCCATGTGGTTTCTCTTTCTATACCGCAACTCCCTTCATGCTTCCACCAATATTGTGACATTTCTCCCTTCCGCACAACTCCCTAGTTGTGTAACTCTAAAACCGAGGCAGTGTAGTTTATATTCCTGTGCCTCCTTTCAGCTGCCTAGAATGCTAAGACTTTGCCTCCTCCATATAGCAATCTAGCCAGATCCCTAGTGTATGGCTTCAATCAAATTCCATTCACCTTCTTTGAAAATGGCTCTCCATTCAACTTCACCAACTAAACTACTGCACCATCGGTTATCTCCTTGATGACATAGGGCCCCAGCCAATCCATCTGAATTTTTCTTGGAAATTTATCAAACTTGCCATCATATAATAACTCTAAATCATTTACCTTAAAGGTGGGTAGTTTGATGTGTTGATTTTTCCATGCCTTTTCACGCTCTTTTTGAACTTGCAAATGGAATCCAACCAAAAATCTATCTTCTTCAAGCTCTGTTAGCTGCGCGAGGCTTTTCTTCAAGGCTCCATGATCTACCGTTCTTGTAAATGCTGCTATGCATAAATTAGTTATAATATACTCCATCAACATCACAACCTCTATGCCATAAACCAACCGGAAATGCATTTGTCTAATCAACTTTTTGCAAGTCATCCTATAATCCTATAGCACCGCGAGTATGTGCACATCCCAGTCATTCCTTTATGCATTGCAGACCTTTGTCACCATGTTATCCAATATCTTATTAAACTCTTCCACTATCCCATTAGCCTATGAGTGATATGGCAGACTCTTCTGATGATAAGCTTGGAACTCCTTCATCAATGCACCGACCGTCTCATTGAGAAAATACGTACCACAATCGCTCATCAAAATCTCCGGGAAAGAAAATATAGTCAGTACATACTCAAAAATGAACATTTTTGTTGCTTCCCCTGTACAATCCTTCACAAGATGTGCCTTCACCCACCTAGTCAAATATTTAGTTGAGGTGATTATTTACCGCACACCCATCTTCTTTTGTGGAGGCTGAATTGGTCCTACAAAATCAGTCACCCACTTTTGAAACAGCTGCAATGACATCTGCAGATTTAGAGGTATATCATCCCTCCATGATGACCTACCCATCCTCGGACATGCATCACATGCCTTACAATAAGCCTTTGAATCCTTATGAAGCGTTAGCCACCATAGCCCCACGCATAAAATATTTTGCGTTATTGCTTTTCCTGCATAATATCCTCCTGCGACTCCTCCATGAGCTTCAGAAAGGATGTTCTTTCATTCAAATTAGGTACATAACATCACAGAATTTCATCTGAGCCCATTTGATATAAATTCCATGCAATGACAGAAAATTCTATTGTGTGCACCACTAGCTCCTTCTTTTGTTGACCAGTATACCCTTCCAGCATTGTTCTCATCATCTGGAAGTGTATGATATCCACAAATTTATTATCCGCAACACACACTGCAAAGAGTTATGCGTGAGGCAGTCCTTCGTCTAAATTAGTAGGCTCCTCTCGAATTTCAATGCACGATAGATGGTTTGGTCCTTTGAAGTCATATTCCTTGAACCACATTAGCCATCTCATATCTCCTTGCCCCCAACACAGGCTTGTTCATCAAGTACTTCAATGCAGAATGGTTTGTATACATCTTAAAGTGTATGCCTAGCAAGTAGTGTATGGACTTCTCGATCGTGTACACCATGGCCAACCCTTCATGCCCTGTTGTTGAATAATTTTTCCCAGCTTTCAAAAACATCCTACTTGCGAACGCTATAGGATGATCTAGTTCTCACTCACCGGATTGTGTTAGTACTGCCTTGAGCGCAATACATGACGCTTTGACATACACATGAAATTCCTTCTTCCAATGTGGGAAGACTAGGATCTACGTGGTGACTATCTTTTCCTTCAACACGTCAAAGCTTTGTTGACACTCTTCATTCAAATCGAACGTAACATCCTCCTTTAGTAGCTTTTCCATTGGAGTGGTAATATGGTCATAGCTTTTGATGAACTTTCTATAGTATCTTGTATGCCCCAACGTTTCACGTAGATATTTCACACTTCTTCGTGCCTCCAAATTAATTATGATCATGATCTAGCAAGGTCTAACATCAATCCTTGTCTGCCTACCACGCAACACAGCAATACCCCAAAAGGGACACAAAACAAACATTTGTTCAAATTGAGCACGATCTTGTACCTCTGGCATTTATCCAACATCAAGCGTAGAATATCTACATGGTGCTTTACCAACCAAAACACCATCCAATTATCGAAGTATACCTCCAAAAACTTGTGAACGAAATCCTTAAACACCGCAATGACTACACGTGAGAATATCGTCAATGCGTTCTTTAGTCCAAACAGAATCACCATATACTGAAAGCATCCCCATTAAGTCATTAAAGTCATCTTACTTCTATCCTCTAGCACAATCTAGATCTAATGGTACCTCGAGAACCCATCAGTGAATGAATATGCCTCTTGTCCTCCTACATTGTCCAACACCTCATTAGTGGATGAAGTTCGAAATGGATCATGTACGCAAGTGTCTTTCAACTTCTTGATATCTATGCATATCCTTATTTCATCTTTCTATTTCTTGTGCTGAACTACCATTGAGCTTACCCAATGAGACTCTTATACGGGTTCAATGATGCCCACCACAAGCATTTTATCCAACTCTAAATGGACCCTTTCTTTATACTTTGGATTGAGACGTTAAGGCCTCTACTTGATCATCTTCACATTTGGTTTAAATGTAATTTTCATGACTCCCACGTCCCCTATTATCCCCTTCAGTTCTGAGAATTTATTAGGGAACAAGTCCTATTATTTTCATAGCAATTTACCAATCTTATCCATTGTTGCATCATCCTAGTAGTCCCCAATCTTTGCAAACTTTGGCTCTACCTCTATCCCAATGTTCACTTGTTTTGTTTTTAGTGGTGCTGTGATAACTGAATTTTCAATTTGTGGTCCTTCAACTTCGTGGTGACCTTCAGTCTCTGGGATTATAATATTCCTTGGGTTCTGATCCTCTTCTTCGATAGTCACATTGTAGCACTCCATTACGTGGCTTAGCTAGGTGGTCCATTCCAGTTGAATTAAGTCCAAGGGATCCTATGGTACTCTGAATATTACTGCCTTAACTTCCTACAGTTCCTCCTTAATACTCTCAAACACATTCTCAAAGCTAAACATCAGCAAGAATCGTTGTCACAAAACATCCCATTCTTCAATGCCAATGTAGAGCTCTATTTCTAAGTACTAGTTCAACTGTATTACATCAAAAGTATGACAAAACAAATGCACCTATTCAGGCTGAGGCTCCTCTCCATAAACCTTAGTCCATTTGGCCAGGTGATCGCGTGGATCATCCCTTCCATCACATTTCTTTGTTAGCCGCACTTGTGGGTGACCAAATCACAATCTCATCATCTTTTTATATACACACCAATCATTAAAATTGTCCTTGTGCGTAGCCCACCATCTCATAATTATAGCGCACAACACCCAATCTAGGGCCTGGAAACAATGCTTCTTTTGCACTTACCTTTCGAATGCATCCAAAATTTTATCGACATTAGTTAAACCATCATAATAGGAAAATTCCTTACCTCTGATGATACATAGCATAACGACATGGTCATCATATTACAACATAGAGTAGATACTTCATGCAATTGATTCTGCCAGTGTTCCAACTCCTTATCTCAATCTGATGTGCAGGAACTTTTGCGATCCCAAGAAATGCATCCATCTACTGTCGGCATCACCCAATCCTGATCTCACACTGTTATCTTATAGATCTGGTCTAGATGATGATCATTGTCATAATTGTGAACCGGTTCAGTATAGCGCGGTCCTTCTGCAGGGTCCAAGAGAACTACTATGCGAAGTGATTTATTCAAACATATCATCTTCTGCTTCTTCAAATTGATTAGCCCATTCATGTCGGTGGCCCAATCGATCCAAAGGAGCGCATGGTAGGGATTGTTGTAATCCACAATCTCTATCACTTCGAAGTCAGCCAATGTGTTCGTTCCTTCAATATCAACTATCACTGCCTGTAATCATCCTATGGGGATGATTTTTTTTTTATTTTCCATTCTTAAATACATCGGAGAACATCGCAGTGTAGGTCTCCCCATCCTCTTCGAGGTTTGTTTAAGTAAGACACTCACATCCGACCCCAGATCCAAAATTACTTGATCCATCTCGTATTCTCCTATCTGTGCAGTGAGCCTCATTTCGTGCCACATTCATGCCTTATGCCTACCAATCTTCTTGACTACGCACTGTCCATCACAAGTGTTTTCTTTCCCATAACACTTCTTTAAGAGTTCCTGTATTCCTTTCACAACTTTGCTATCACACAACAGCTTCATATAGGTTTCCAAGAAAGTAGTAAGAATTGAAGGGTCCATCTCTTCAGCTAGCTTATCCTATATTCTTGAGATAGAGGCCTCAATCAAGCTTTTCTTTGCTTCCATAAAATTTGTTTTCAGTGCACACTTCAAATCAAATTCAATCTCCCTTTCTATAGCTTTGTAGACCCATTCACTTTCTTTAGGCTACTTCTCCTTATATTTTCCATTCCTCATCCCACTTCGCAGCACAATATTTACCTTGGGATACTCTTTGTAAGTCTCATCCCTCATCATCTGGAGGTTCTGAGCCACCTACAAACGCCGCGCCCCATCGCGCCCCATTTTCACGTATCTTAGATAGCAATACCAGGCAATATTTAATTGTGTGGTCAAACTGAATAAAACATCGGCATGACATACATGTAGGATTTGGGAAGTCTTGCGTGTAGTGTCCCGACCCTTCATAGTTGTAACAAATGACTTGTCCCTGACCTCTACAAGGTCCTCCTCCACCTCAGCCTCCTCTGTGCCCCTGATATTCACTTCATGCTTCTCCAGTACCTTGGTTCGGAGACTGGGTTTGTGCATGCACCTTATATGCAGACGTTCTATCCACCATTAACTTGTAACTACAACAATTGCACTCACCATGACCCATTGATTGGCAGAAGTTGCAGAAGAGCTATTATGGTGTGTACACAAATTTCTACAGCAAATGGTAATTGTCTATCACATATTTTCCAACTACGTGACAGTGAGTACACCATAGAGCAAGCCCTGTACATGGTCATGTTGGAGCTTCGAGCCTTAGAGGAATTGGTCCCCCTCATGCAACATAATTTTCGAAGACTGGATAGTGATCTATGTCATGCACTTGACTTTTTCACTTCAAGCACCAAACTTCTTCGCACACCTCTAGCCTATTTGTTTTATCTTTCTTCAGAGTCTGCATCTCTAGGTAAAGGTTCTGCAACTGTGCATGAATCTATTGAACCCCCAGATTAACATCTTGTATCAGTGTCTCGTGTAATCTCATCACAATTTCCAGGGCTTCCGCCCGGGTCCCAATCTTTTTTTGTGATATCGCAACCCTGAGATGAGGTAGGAGTGAGGCCAAAAACCATTCACGGTGTTTCCCATGTGTCAGATTCATGTTAGCTTCGTGGATTATACACTTCAATCTCTGATCCATATCCAAGGGTGTCTCGTGAGGCTTCATCATGATCTCTTTGAATCCTAGAATTGATTTCTCTTCAAACTTAGGTCTACTGAATTATTTATTTAGTGCGGTTTGGATAGCTACGAACACAGATATTAGGTTATCAGTGCAGTACTTAATGTACCATGTTACTGTGTGATCCTGCAAAACACTAACCAGTGTTGCTTTCTTCATTTTATCATCTATGATACCCTTAGCTTCCCATACAGCCTTTGCGACGAACCAAAGTTGGTCAAGATCCTCATTTTCAAAGCCTTTCAACACAGGTAGCTTTTCTAAGTTCACCATACTGAACGGTGGCTTAGGTGGCGATGGTGTAGGAAAAGGTTTAGGTGGCAAAGGTGAAGCTGGAAGTGGTGTGGGTGGATGGGTTATTCATGGGAACCTTGCTTTATCAATTGAACAACACTCTACGGAGAAGTCTGTGTTGCTTCCTCATCATCACTCAAGGGAGGTTCAATTAGCGGACTATATTCAAGGCGTGCTTTCCCTCTATTTCGGAAGGTCTTTACACTCCTGGTGGCCCCAAACATCCATGTAGATGCATAACCGACTTTTCAAACAAAAGCATCTTAATCCAAGTAATTAAAGACTTTAAATACTTACCTCGTGGCCCCTTAAAGAAGTGGTGCTCCGCATTGATATAGCTAACCTAGGTATTGACCGCAAACTCTATCACACATCCTCCTATGATACAATTGAGCCAATGACCAACAACACATGTGATCCTATCTTCAGAGGCTTCTAATGTCTACACTAACTTTGGTGTCTATACTATTAGACCGTCAAGCCTCCATCTTCCTTGGTCGTCTGCCAATTTTGCGATCCACTTGTATAACTTGACCGAGAAAGAACAAAAGAAGATGTCGGGTATCTCTGTGTACAAATATCTATCCAACCACTGTTCTTTTTTCAATCGCAGATTCATGGATCTTTCTATCCAACCAGTTTTCAATCTCTTTCTTAGTTGGATTCCAGTGATGCAACATGACACATCTCTATATGCAGATCTTGGTCCTGGAAAAGTAACCATTTGTTGGCTTGATGGGCCCTCACCCAGGATCAGCATTAATTAGCCAAGAAAATCCCTACACTACTGGCCCTTTCGACATCAATCCATGGAGCGTGGACTGAAGTCTCACCCGAAGCAGTATCGAGGGATGAAAAAACCAAGTTTCCACACCCTGAGATGGTAGTGATGTCGTTTTACACCCTAATCCTTCCTTCACACAGATGGAAAACCTTTTTAAGGCTTATCGATATACTTTTCTTATTCAGCTTGGAGACCTTTGCGAAGTTCTACGATCATCCTTCACTTACCCTAAATAGGCAAGTTGGACACTTATACGCCTCTGTAATTACTCTTACTATTGTATTTACCCAAATTAGCTTAAGTAGTGGATAACTTCGCCATGAATTACAATTATCTTTGCACAAACAAATATTCTTACTTGCATTCATATAAAAAAGTAAAACACATAGATTCATGCATCAATACAACATTAAATCATTAACCTAGTATTCAACATAACATAATCGAATGCATTCATAATAGAAGTAAAATAGTTCATACATAAGTAATTCCAGAATAATTCTCTTTATTGATGATCAGATCTCCTTTACACATTATAACTACCCTGTTCACACAGCTACAAGGGTCTACGCCCTCACCTGTGGATTTCAACCCTAGGCCTCTACACACACAACTATAGAGCCTCTCTCCCACACTAAGATTCTTTGCTCTTAGCTCTCACATAACCATTACATTCATCAACATCAACTATGAACTAAAGATTGCCTTACACTCTTCTAAGACTTCCCTTTTTATATAATCCCATGGTCCGCACACCAAGGGTGGATCTCATAAAGCTGACGCAAGTTACATAAACTAAGGGTGGAAACCCTTGATGACACTTTACATCTTCGCACTCCGCGACGAGAAAATGTGGGGAGGGGGTCAACTGAATAATCTGCTAAGTAGCATAACACAAGTTTGGATATGCTAGGGTACAAACCTTGAGAGGGAGGAGAAAAATGGTGTAATTATTTTGCCCCTTTAGCCCTACAACCTACATAATATCTAAAGCTCTTGAGCTTGAAAAATATCTTCACCTAGAATTAGTCTTTCATTGATATATATTTATAAGAAATTTCGTAACTATTTTTGTTAGCACAGTTTCACTAATTAACTAAACGGCTTTTATAGTTGGAATTTGGAGACATTATTTGAGCAACATTGTTATTCCTTTTTGTTGAAGGTGGATTTTTTTATGCATAAATGGATTTATTACCATTAAAAAAAAACTAAAATATTTAGACTAATTTTCATGTTAAACAACTTAAACATACTATTCTTAAATATATCTATTGGATTTTTGGCAAAATTGAAGAAAAAGGTGCGTTGAAAATGACAACTTCATTTATTTATTAGACTAGGCTCTCATTGTTTAAAATGAAATATTAGGTATATAAATGGATTCAACACCATAAAAAATTCATGATGTACTCAAACTTTGCAAATTAAATAACCTAAACTTATGATTCTTAAAAATTTCTACTATATTGTGAGTAAAATCTAGAAGAAAAATATTGGAGAAACAACCATTTAGTCTACTAGCTAGACTACATGGTTTTAGCTATTCATCCAAGTTTTATTAATTTATAGGTAGTTATATAAAACACAATGTTTTCTTTAATCATAAAAAAATAGCCATTATAATTTAATGAGACGTTTTATTCATGAAAATACACACACACACACATATATATATATATTAATTTGATATTTTAAAAATATAATTTTATGTAATTAATTACATTTTAAAATATCATAATTTAAATATTTTAAAATGGTGTACTCTAATGGTGAATCTAATAGTATAATTTCAAGTAAAATTATATTTTGTTGTTTTAAAATATATTTTTCAATGTGTGAATGGATTATGCAAGTGAGAAATTCTTGGAACACTTGAATACTATAGATTAAAATACTTAAACTCAAGGTTTAAGAAATATCTCTCAAAGTATGATAAAAATTAATTAGAAAAAATGCAAAAAAAAATCATTTAATCTATTGTATAAACTAAGCTTCTAAAAAGTATATGATAAAAATTAATTAGAAAAAATGCAAAAAAAATTCATTGAATCTATTGTATAAGGCCTTTTGGTTCATTATTATTTATTGAAAGTTTACTATACAACCATTAATGGTTAATAAATTGTATAATTTATATTTATAGATTAAATTATTTTTTATAGAAATTAATATATTATTATTAATTATTAATAAATTATTAAAATATTTATAAAATTTCAATTTCAATATTTTCATTTAAAATAATTATAAATATTATTAAAATAAACTTAAATTCTGCAAATTAAAATATTTTGTTACTTTTTAAACCTCAAAAGTGGCCAACCTTTAATCTTAATATTTTAACATTCAATATTAGAATTCAAATTCCACATTCCCAATGTCCTCCCAAATGTAATGAACTAAATATTTTATGTTTTGGAATTGATAAAAAAAAATTGTAAAATATTTTTCCGTCAAATTATATTTTATTTTAGTTAAAATATGTTTTCTAATAGATAATGGATTCTACTACTTGAGACCTTTAGATTGTGCAAATTTCAGAGATGAAATTAGAGATTCCAACAAATTCCTACATGATTATGGACAAATCTGACAGACAAATATGTTTAAAAAACTTTCAAACCGTACAACAATTAAAATACAACAATATAATGATCCATACCCTTAGATTAATAAAATTTAACCTTCCGTGTCTTAAACATCTAGAAATATCTCCATATATAATATATCATGACTAAGTTGAACATTTACTTTTCAAACATAACATCTTTAAATATTAATAGTTTATATATATATATAAGTATAACTATATTTGAATATATATATATATATATATATAATATATTTTGTTATGTAATAACGTCTTTAAATATTAATAGTTTAAATATAAATATATATTGTTAGGTAAGTGAACCCAAAATTCTAACCTGGCATGAGTAACCATCATCCATGGGCTTAGAAATTATCAAAAATAATTATTCCTTTTTATTTTATTAAAAAATATTAATTTGAAATGGAAATTCAACTTTTAATTCTCCTATTTTTGATTCTTCTTAAAATATATTTTAATGCTCCATTACTGTCATTCAACAAACTTTGAAAATTCTCTATATTGACTCCCAATAAATTATAATTTTATTATTACTTTATCATATAAGAAGTAGTAAAAGAAATTGATATACTTTTAAAGATATTAATAATAGTTATAATTATTAATGTAAATTTCTTAATTGTTATTTGAGTAATAAAAATATTTATTCTAATTTACAAACAACATAGTTTAAACAACATAGTTTCCCACGGACCTACCTAAAATCATGGATTCACAATTACAAACTAACTCCCCACCTACCTAAAATCATGGATTCACAGTTACAAACTAACTCCACAATTACATAGATACTGATAACCAAAAAAGTTAACCAGTTATTTATAAATATTAACAATAATTATATAGTATATTTTGATAATAATAATCAATTAATATTTAATTATCAATAATTATGAATCGTGGTTTTTTACATATAATAATCAAACAAATTACATCATTTTCTTAATATTAAATTTTTCTTAATTATTAACCCAGGGTAAGCCCAACATCGGGACTCAAAATACTTGTTACCGGTATTAAACGAAACTCAACACGCCCCATTCTCACTGAAATAAAATTTGACTCTCTCTACCTTGAGCATCGAGACTCTAACCCTATATCCAGGCGTTGAGAATCCTTGTTCTCATTGCCCCATTTTGTATGGATGTTTGACCAAAAAATCCGAAAATGACGTGTGTAACAAGCAACGGGCAATTAGTTCACGAACACTTATCTATATATATGTATAATCACATGTAAGAGACGCTCTGACCATACATTCTCCATGATTCTGTTTCGAAGAGAAGTAGTGGCGTATTCTAGCGGAGAGGGCACTTTCTGATTCTTCCCCTAGGTCACCAAATGCCTGGTTCTTTCTTTGTTATTACATAGAATTTATAGGCTGCACATTCCTGGAAGAGCTAGACCAGCGATTCGAACACGCATCATAGTAGGAAAAATTCCTTACCTCCGATGATACATAGCATAATGACATGGTCATCATATTACAACATAGAGTAGATACTTCATGCAATTGATTCTGCCAGTGTTCCAACTCCTTATCTCAATCTGATGTGCAGGAACTTTTGCAGTCCCAAGAAGTGCATCCATCTAATTTCGGCATCACCCAATCCTGATCTCACATTATTATCTTATAGATCTGGTCTAGATGATGATCACTGTCATAATTGTAGACCGGATAGCGCGGTCCTTCTGCAAGGTCTAAGGGAACTACTATGCGAAGTGATTTATTCAAACATATCATCTTCTACTTCTTCAAATTGATTAGCCCATTCATGTCGGTGGCCCAATCTATCCAAAGGAGCACATGGTAGGGATTGTTATCATCCACAATATCTATCACTTCGAAGTCAGAAAATGTGTTCGTGCCTTCAATATCAACTATCACTGTGTGTAATCATCCTATGGGGATGATTTTCTGTTGATTTTCCATTCTTAAATACATCGGAGACCATTGCAGTGTAGGTCTCCCCATCCTCTTCGAGGTTTGTTTAGCTAAGACACTCACATCCGACCCCAGATCCAAAATTACTTGATCCATCTCATATTCTCCTATCTGTGCAGTGAGCCTCATTTTGTGCCACATTCATGCCTTATGCCTACCAATATTCTTGACTACGCATTGTCCATCATGAGTGTTTTCTTTCCCAGAACACTTATTTATGAGTTCATGTATTCCTTTCACAACTTTTCTATCACACAATAGCTTCATATAGGTCTCCAAGAAAGTAGTAAGAATTGAAGGGTCCATCTCTTCAGCTAGCTTGTCCTAGATTCTTGAGGTAGAGGCCTCAACGAAGTTTTTCTTTGCTTCCATAAAATTTGTTTTCTGTGCATGCTTCAAATCAAATTCGATCTCCCTTTCTATAGCTTTGCAGACCCATTCACTTTCTTTAGGCTACTTCTCCTTATATTTGCCAGTCCTCATCCCACTTCGCAGCACAATATTTACCTTGGGATACTCTTTGTAAGTCTCATCCCTCATCATCTGGAGGTTTTGAGTTGGCTACAAAGGTTGTGCCCCATTTTCACATATCTTAGCTAGCAATACCAGGCAATCCTTAGTTGCGTGGTCAAACTGAATACAATATCGGCATGACATACATGTAGGATTTGGGAAGTCTTGCGTGTAGTGTCCCGACCCTTCATAGTTGTAACAAATGACTTGTCCCCGACCTCTACGAGGTCCTCCTCCACCTCAGCCTCGTCTGTGCCCCTGATATTCACCTCATGCTCCTCCAATACCTTGGTTCGGAGGCTGGTTTTGTGCCTGCACCTTATATTCAGACGTTCTATCCACCATTAACTTGTAACTACAACAATTGCACTCACCATGACCCATTGATTGGCAGAAGTTGCAGAAGAGCTGTTGTGGTGTGTACAGAAATTTCTACAGCAAATGGTAATAGTCTGTCACATGTTTTCCAACTACGTGACAGTGAGCACACCATAGCGCAAGCCCTGTACATGATCTTGTTTAAGCTTCCAGCCTTAGAGGAATTGGTCCCCCTCGTGCAACATAATTTTCGAAGACTGGATAGTGATCTATGTTATGCACTTGACTTTTTCACTTCAAGCACCAAACTTCTTCGCACACCTCTAGCCTATTTGTTTTATCTTTCTTCAGAGTCTAAATCTCTAGGTAAAGGTTCTACAACTGTGCATGAATCTATTCAACCCCCAAATTAACATCTTGTATCAGTGTCTCATGTAATCTCATCGCAATTTCCAGGGCTTCCGCCCGGGTCCCAATCTTGTTTTGTGATATCACAACCCTGAGATGAGGTAGGAGTGAGGCGAAAAACCATTCGTGGTGTTTCCCATCTGTCAGATTCATGTGAGCTTCATGGATTATACACTTGAATCTATGATCCATATCCAAGGGTGTCTCATGAGGCTTCATCATGATCTCTTTGAATCCCAAAATTGATTGCACTTCAGACTTAGGTCTACTGAATTATTTATTTAGTGTGGTTTGGATAGCTACCAACACAACTGTTAGGTTATCAGTGCAGTACTTAATGTACCATGTTACTGTGTGATTGTGCAAAATAGTAACCAGTGTTGCTTTCTTCATTTTATCATCTATGATACCCTTAGCTTCCCATATAGCCTTTGTGACGAACCAAAGTTGGTAAAGATCCTCATTTTCAAAGCCTTTCAACACAGGTAGCTTTACTAAGTTCACCATACTAAACGGTGGCTTAGGTTGCGATGGTGTAGGAAAAGGTTTATGTGGCAAAGGTGAAGCTGGAGGTGGTGTGGGTGGATGGGTTATTCATGGGAACCTTGCTTTATCAATTGAACAGCACTCTACGGAGAAGCCTGTGTTGCTTCCTCATCATCACTCAGGGGAGGTTCAATTAGTGGACTATATTCAAGGCCTACTTTCCCTGTATTTCTGAAGGTCTTTACACTCCTAGTGGCCCCAAACATCAATGTAGATGCATAACCGACTTTTTAAACAAAAGCATCTTAATCCAAGTAATTAAAGACTTTAAATACTTACCCCATGGCCCCTTGATGAGTGGTGCTCCGCTTTGATATAGCTAACCTAGGTATTGACTGTAAACTCTATCGCACATCCTCCTATGATACAATTGAGCCAATGACCAACAACACATGTGATCCTATCTTCATAGGCTTCTAATGTCTACACTAACTTTGGTCTCTAGACTATTAGACTAGCAAGCCTCCATCTTCCTTGGCTGTCTACCAATTTTGCGATCCACTCATATAACTTGACCGAGAAGGAACAAAAGAAGATGTCGTGTATCTCTATGTACAAATATCTATGCAACCATTGTTCTTTTGTAAATCGCAGATTCATGGATCTTTCTATCCGACCAATTTTCAATCTCTTTCTTAGTTGGATTCCAGTGACGCAACATCACACATGTCTTTATGCAGATCTTGGTCCTTGCAAAGTAACCATTTGTTGGCTTGATGGGCCCTCACCCAGGATCAACGTTAATTAGCCAAGAAAATCCCTACACTACTGGCCCTTTCGACATCAATCCATGGAGTTTGGACTCACCGGAAGTAGTATTGGGGGATGAAAAAACCAAGTTTCCACACCTTGAGATGGTAGTGATGTTGTTTTACACCCAAATCCTTCCTTCACACAGATGGATAAATTTTTTAAGGCTTATCGATATACTTTTCTTATTCGGCTTGGAGACCTTCCCGAAGGTCTACGATGGTCCTTCACTTACCCTAAATAGGCAAGTTGGACACTTACACGCCTCTGTAATTACTCTTACTATTGTATTTACCCAAATTAGCTTAAGTAGTTGATAACTTCACCATGCACTACAATTATCTTTGCACAAACAAATATTCTTACTTGCATTCATATAAAAAAGTAAAACACATAGATTCATGCATCAATACAACATTAAATCATAAACCTAGTATTCAACATAACATAATCGAATGCATTCATAATAGAAGTAAAATAGTTCATACATAAGTAATTCCAGAATAATTCTCTTTAATTATGTTAAGATCTCCTTTACACACTATAACTACTCTGTTCACACAGCTACAAGGGTCTACGCCCTCACCTGTGGATTTCAACCCTAGGCCTCTACACACACAACTGTAGAGCCTCTCTCCCACACTAAGATTCTTTGCTCTTAGCTCTCATAGAACCATTACATTCATCAACATCAACTATGAACTAAAGATTGCCTTACACTCTTCTAAGACTTCCTTTTTTATATAATCCCATGGTCCACAGACCAAGGGTGGATCTCATAAAGCTGACCCAAGTTATAGAAACTAAGGGTGGAAACCCTTGATGACACTTTACATCTTCGCACTCCGCCATGAGAAAATGTGGAGAGGGGGTCAACTGAATAATCCACTAAGTAGCATAACACAAGTTTGGATATGCTAGGGTACAAACCTTGAGAGGGAGGAGACAAATGGTGTAATTCTTTTGCCCCTTTAGCCCTACAACCTACAAAATATCTAAAGCTCTTGATCTTGAAAAATATCTTCACCTAGAATTAGTCTTTCATTGATATATATTTATAAGAAATTTCTTAACTATTTTTGTTGGCACAGTTTCACTAATTAACTAAAAGACTTTTATAGTTGGAATTTGGAGACATTATTTGAGCAACATTGTTATTCCTTTTTGTTGAAGGTGGATTTTTTTATGCATAAATGGATTTATTACCATTAAAAAAAAACAAAAATATTTAGACTAATTTTCATGTTAAACAACTTAAACATACTATTCATAAACATATCTATTGGATTTTTGGCAAAATTGAAGAAAAAGGTGCATTGAAAATGACAACTTCATTTATTTATTAGACTAGGCTCTCATTGTTTAAAATGAAATATTAGGTATATAAATGGATTCAACACCATAAAAAATTCATGATGTACTCAAACTTTGCGAATTAAATAACCTAAACTTATGATTCTTAAAAATTTCTACTATATTGTGAGTAAAATCTAGAAGAAAAATATTGGAGAAACAACCATTTAGTCTACTAGCTAGACTACATGGTTTTAGCTATTCATCCAAGTCTTATGAAAACACAATGTTTTCTTTAATCATAAAAAATAACCATTATAATTTAACCAGACGTTTTATTCATGAAAATACACACACACACACATATAAATTAATTTGATATTTTAAAAATATAATTTTATGTAATTAATTAATTTAAAATATCATAATTTAAATATTTTAAAATGGTGTACTCTAATGGTGAATCTAATAGTATAATTTCAAGTAAAATTATATTTTGTTGTTTTAAAATAGATTTTTCAATGTGTGAATGGATTATGCAAGTGAGAAATTCTTGGAACACTTGGATACTATAGATTAAAATACTTAAACTCAAGGTTTAAGAAATATCTCTCAAACTGTGATAAAAATTAATCAGAAAAAATGCAAAAAGAAATCATTTAATCTATTGTATAAACTAAGCTTCTAAAAAGTACTAGAACAAAAAAGAAAAGAAAAGATCATTTAAGTGCACATTTATGAGGCCTTTTCTTTCATTATTATTTATTGAAAGTTTAATATACAACCATTAACGGTTAATAAATTGTATAATTTATATTT
>APFE030077110.1:0-14856 GCA_000404065.3 Pinus taeda
AGCCTATATATAAAAAGGAACTCAACCTCATTTGGACACAAAAAAAGAAAGTTTGATCTCATAAAGAAAGAAGTTGGAAAAGGAACAAAATCAAGTATAAGAAGAATAAAATCAAGATCGAAGCTTTGGATCTCTCTCTCTCTCTTGTGTTATGGTTGCTAAAGTTTTTTGGGAAAGTTGAGTTTCTAGAAAATTGTTGGGAAAGTCAAAGTGCTGGAAAGTTGTTGGGAAAGTCAAATTGATGGAAAGTTAATGGGGTCAAAGCTACAAAAGAAACTATTGGGTTAAAGTTATAGAAGGCAATGTAACATCAGTTGTAGACTAGTCTTGAGTGTAGAGGTGTTGCATGTAGTCAGATGACCAACCTAAGGAATTGTGTAATTCAATTAGAGGATTTTCCTAAATAATAGGGGAGAATTCCTAAAGGAACATATAAAGGAAATAAGATCTCAAGCTGAGGAGATTTTTGACTAAGTCTGGGTCAGTGACCTTCAGTGAGTAGAGAGAAAGATTATGCACTTGCAAGGTGAGCTCAGTTGAGAAAAGAAATTGTAATACATCTCTATTCATTTGATTAATGCAAGAGGCATTGGGGTTTTTAGTAGATTATTTCCCCAGATAAAAATAATTATTGCATGTGTGTTATGCATTCTTGTAGGTCTGAGATTTCTATTCTAAATTGTGAAATAATGTCCGCAGAGAAGTAGTGTAGGTTTGTGTCATGTGATTTTGATTAAAAATTCATGAAAATATGAAAATATACAACCTAATTGCCACCTGGGATTAGAGTTCGATTCACAATAGAGCAAAAATTTTGAAGTTGTTTCTTAGAGGTTCAAATTTGAAGATTAAAGTAGTGAGATTTCTCGAGAGCTGAGAAGAAGACCTTCAATGGACCAAGGCTAGAGTATGTCTTGGAAGGCACCTCTAATTTTGTTGCATGTAAGGACCACATAGAGGCAGTATTGGATGACATGGATTGTTAGAATACATCAAGACAAATGTTGCAAAACCACAAGCATTTGATGCCCAAAACCTTGCCTAGTGGGAGAAAGATGTAGCCAAGGAGAATAATCTTGGAGGTAGTACAGAATCATAATTTCTCAAATCTCCATAGAAAAGAAACATTTTTTGCGATGTGGAAATCACTGAAAAATGTTCGAGCATAGTAGTGACCACAAGAAGCTGGTGCTTAATGATAAACTTCTAAGTATCAAGTTGCAAAAGAATGACACAATTCCGCAGTATCTTAGAAAGTTTACAAAGTGTTGTGATGAACTTGGCGGGGTTGGTGTTAACGTGTTATGCATTAATTTGTCACACTCCACATCTCATACCTTGAACTGTCAAACTTTGCCCAAAATGTCACAAAGTGACAAAATTTGTCAATGAATTCACCATGAAAAACATTGATCATAGCATCCTGAAAAGAAGAAGAAGAAATTCCTTGAAGTAATTCTAGAAGAGCTTGTCAAAAAAACCCTATTTGCAAGCCCAATGTTATTTTTAGCAGGAAAAACTATGCTGGTACCCTTTGGTCAAACTAGTAACTAGCGCTAGCAACAGACATGGGATAGGAAAATCCATACCAATCCTCTTTAGGTAGTTTCTCCAAAAAGGGAGCATAAGATTCTCTTACTACAAACCTCGAGAACAATGAGATGGTTATTGTTGAATAAGGATATGGTCGATTTCTCCCATTTTGTGTCCTTGATCCTACATTTAGGGATCTTACCATTAATATGTTGACATTATTTCCCCTTTTGTGGATCCCTAACTCCCTATCCTTCCATATAAATACATTCCCATATAGCCTCAAGTGGTTGGTTGGACTAGATTAGTCACGTTGCTACTAAATTGTGCCTAATTTCTAATAATTTGTGAAGGAAAAAGGAGAGCTTGAGAATTCTTGGCTTGGACTTGGAAACCCATCCAAAAGGAGGCTTCCAACATTAAGGCAATGGTTGTATGCTTACCTCATGTGTTTATTATTAATACAATGCATGTTTACTTTCCATAAGCATGTAAATGACTACTTTCTTAGTATGATGCTCCTTGATCTATCGTATGCTTTACATTAGAATGAATATGTTATGTTTTTCCTTTGTTTTCCTTGTTTGATCTCTCTTGTAGGTATTCCTTCAAAACATAATAGAAAGGATCAAGATTGGAAGAGAGGAGATCCTTATCGACATTGAAAAGATACTGCATAGGAGTGAGGTAGGCCATCTATCCTCTCTCATCTCATTCTAACTTAAACTAGAAGAGTTTTGCATGTATTTGTTTCAGTTGTTACTAGATCCACTCATTGGACTAGAGGGATCACTTCTATTTGTAGAAGGAATTTCCTAGATAACATAATGTCCCTAAAATAGACATCGTAACCTTATCCCTTTTGGGCCTTCCCAAGATTTGGCATAGCTATCAAGATTTGATGAATGGGAGGGAGAAACTACCAAGTTGGGAGTGCTTATGGTTTGATTTCATATAGGATGAAATAAGGACAAATATCGGAGATGGGATTTCATCCAAGGGAAATGATGAAGAAAAAATTGTGTTAGCTAGAAAGAAGAAGAAGGGAAAAGCAAACAAATCCCAATCCAAACCAAAATATAGTCAAGGGGGAAAGAAGAAATATTTTTCAAAACTTAAATGCTTCCATTGTCATGAATTAGGTCATTATGCCATGAAGTGTCCACATAAGAAGGAAAGCACAAAGACCTAAGGAGGAGAAACAAGTGAAGCTTTGGCTTCACAGTTTGAGCTTGAATTTACCCTCATTTCATGCATGGTCAGCACAGTGATGGGAAGCATGTGGTACTTAGAATCAGGTGCATCATTCCACACGACGGGAAATAAATATTTTTTCAGTGACCTGGAGGAAAAATATTTGCAGATGTACATCGATATGGTGGATGATGGAAGGTATAGTGCAACCGAGAATCTTACAATCAGCTTTTAGAGGGAGTGATTCTTCGTCCTCAGGTTGAAGGATGTCATGTTCATTCTCGGACTAAAGTAAAATCTCATCTCTGTTGTAGTGTTAGAAGATTGTGGTTATGATGTGTTCTTTAGCATAGGAAAGGCATTCCTAAGACACATAGCCATGAGACAGATGAAGTAGATTGAGATTCTTGTGAAAAACTTGTACAAGCTATATGTGGAGAATTGTGTTGCATTGAGCACAAATGTGGAGAAGGTGCACAACCTCGATGTCATTGAAATTTGGAATAAATTACTTGGCCATTTGCATCATGGAACTTTGAATATCATTTAGTAGATAACCACAGGCCTTCGAAAGGAGAACTTGAGCAACAATATGTACCTTGGGGAAGTACACAAAATCCACATTTCATGATCGGGATAACAAAACACATGCACTCTTGGAAAGGATCCACTTTTGTGGACCTTTCTTGATAGCATCCACTTCCAGGCACAAATAGAATTTCATTTTTATTGATGACTTCTCATGAAAGTGTTAGATCTTCTTCATGTGGAAGAAGGATGAGACATTCTCAAATTTAATAGAAATCAAGACACTGGTTGAGAAATAAATGGGCAACAAGGTGAAGGCTCTCAGGAATGATAATGGAGGTGAGTACGTGTCAAATGAATTTAAACATTTATGTGAAAAGAAAGCCTTCGACGAGAGTTGACATCACCCCAAAACCCATAGAAAAATGGGGTGGCTAAGAGAAAGAATCATAACATTGTGGGAGTAGCGAGGGTGATGTTCCATGATCAATGCCTACATTTTCATTTATGGGTCAAGGTGTGCAACACAACAATATATTTGTAGAATTGGAGTCCTAATTGGATTCTAGGCATTGTTACACTGGAGGAGTCCTTCTCGAGGAGAAAGTCAAATGTGTCACACTTCATGATTTTTGGAGCCTTTGTTTACTTCCATGTATGCAAAGAATCAAGGAATAATCTAGAACAAACAACATGATTGGGGTATTTTTTGGTTAGACATAAACTCCCCACAACTATCATGTGTACTTGCTATCCCTCAGAATGATAGTTCTGTGAAGGGATGTAAAATTTGATGAAGGCAAAGCAATGCAATTATCTCTTGAGAGGAAGCTTCATATAACTAGAAGAGGAGATTTTACCTCTAAAGGAGGAACCACAAGAAGTTATGGAGAAACCACAAATTGAGGAGTAGAGAGTGGAGATAACCGATCAATCAGAACCATCTAGAGAAGGAAGAAAAAGGACCAAGGAAGCTAAGAGACTTATGCAGGATGTGAGGGAGAATGTAGGTGCTCCTTCAAGTCAATGCATGTAGAGAAGGTCACCATATGGGTACACTAGCTACATGGTTGTTACACAGTATTTTGTCACACTCCCAGTCTCATATCCTAAGTGTTGCACTTTGTGTCGTCAATGTTGCAAGTGTCACAAAGTGACAAAAATTGTAAAAAACAATGTATTCACCATCAAACATGTTTAGAAGCATCCCTAAATGAAAAATAAGACTTTCCTTGAAGAAATTTTGAAGAAATTATCCAAAACCTTGTTTTGCAAGTCCAATGCTACTTTTAGCAGACAAAATCCCATTGGTAACCTTTTGTCTAGCTAGTGAATAGCACTCACCGCCTCCCTTTTGATAAGAAAGTAAACGTTGGTCCTCTTCAGGTATTTTTTCCTAAAATGAAGGAGAATATTCTCCTACTAAATGCCTCGAGAATGACGAGTTGGTTGTAGTTGAATGAGGATTAGAGCGAGACCTCCCATTCCTAGTTCTTGATCCCAATTTAATGGATCTTCCCATTGAAATGTGGAACCTCTCCCTCCTATTATGGATCCTCAACTCCCTCTCCTTCCCTATAAGTCAAACCCTATCATCTAATTTTGGTTAGTTGTTGGTTGGATATTGCTTTGTTGCCTTCCTAGTGCTGAATTATACCCAAATGTTTCCCATTTTGCTAAGGGGAAAGGAGTTCTTGAAGGTTAAGGCTAGGACTTGGAAACTCACCTAAAGTGGTTGTAATTCTCTCTTTACTATCTCTTAATAATACATTAAGTTTTTTCTTTCCATAAATGTGTTGATTATAGCTCATTTAGTATAATACTCCTTGATCTGTTCTATGGTTTATGTTGAAATGATTTTTTCCATGTACGCGTTTGTTGTTTCCACGTGATTTTACTTTCATGTATTCATCCACATTGGCGAAGAGGAGACTGAGCTTGGAAGAAAGAGAATCAAGGACAACAACAATGAATATTAGCATCAAAGTGAGGTAGGTCATCTATCCTCCTTTGTATTTACTGGTATAAGATAGGAAAGTTTACACATATTTGTCTAGATTATTGCTAGATCCCCCCATAGGACTAGACGGATTGTTTCTATCTGTAGAAAGGATTATCTGTAGAATAAAATGGCAACTACATTGGGGAGGTTGTAACCCTTCAAGCCTCCTTTTTATGTTTGGTATTTTTGATTAGTTTGACCAACCTCATTGTGATCTATGATTTAGGGTCATTTTGGGTCTGCATTCTAAGTAGTACATTCTTTAGAGTGTCAAGTCTAGATGTATATTTGGATTTCTCCTCATTTTCATAATTCTTTCTCCCTCGATGTTCTTTTTATCCAAAAAATTCACATTGTTGCATTGGCAACACGGGTTTTTACCATAAATTAGCATTGATCCACCTTATCAGGGTGGATTTTCAATATGAAAGTAGCATTGGTCCAAAAAATGAGATTGTTAGGGTATTTATCATAAAGGTCTAGTGTGTCTTGATCTCTAAAGTGTTCTCGTGCTCTGTGTGCATATAATTTTCCATTACTTTTATTGATTTCTTATTGGTTTGCAAAATCCCATCCCTTTGTTTTAAGTAGTGAAAGTGAATTTTGGTTGAGTCTATATTTATTGGGTCAACTGAAATTACTGTTTGTTTCTTGTACGTGTGGAAGGAATAATAATTTGTTATTGGTTAAAGCATTATTAGCTATTTTTAAAACCATAAAAGAAATGGTAGTTATATTTTCTTATCTTTCATCTAAACATTTACTTTTCAAATTGCATTAGATTACATTGCATTGAAAAGTCATTTTTGGGATTATCATTGAGCATAGATTACATTTCTTAGTGTCAAAAGCTGAAAAATGCATTTTCATCCATTGGGAAGAAAAGTTAAAAAAAATCATTTTACTTTTGGTAGGTGCATTGGAATAGTGAAAGCAAAAATTCTAGTTAGGAAGCTTTATTTGTTGCATACTTGATTGTCTCATCAATGTTTACCTTTTTTCCCTACACTAGTTAACTTTCATCAAAATGAAAAGAATCTTTTTTTCGCATATTATTTGCATCATAGGTGGGTTCCGGTGATATCGATCCTTGAGCCTTAAAAATGAAACTTAATCCAATATCAAAGTTAAAATTTACCTCAATTAACCTAAGGAGCATTTGGAACATTAACAAAAACATTTAGAGGTATAGGCTAGAGATGTGTTCCCACGTCATTAAACACAGGAGTTGTCATTATTTTACAATGTTGTATCCCAGGGGTGAAATATTGTTCCACAAAAAGAAGTGTATAGGATTGTTCACCAGTACTTTTAGGGATATTGTAGGTGCTCCATGCATGGTAAGTATATGGGAATGCTCTCATCTAATGGTTATGCATTAGACAACACTGCTAATACGACACTTCCACATAGTGTCGTGTATATTTTTGGAGTGACCAATAGGTTGCTATCCATCCATAGGTAATAAAGTCAACTGCATCGTATATCATGATACACCGAACAAAACATTCAGGGAGATTGTTTGTCGTACATTAAGTCCTTGTTTTGTGAAGTTGTATATTTTAGTTCACAGTTTCTTGGTAAACCTTTATGCCTAGTTACCCATTTTTTATTTATTTTTGTTAAATTATAAAATCAATTAATTGACCATGGGAAAATATCTTTCCTGTGGAATACTCCTTACTAGATCTTAGGTTGAGACTAATGGAAATAATTCCCATGTCAACCAACCATTAAACCCCTCTGACAGGAATCTTGGTCCTTTCTCTTCTTTTGGAAATGTTGGTGCTTCCTATATGGAAAAGTTGTCCCTTCCCAGGTTTACCATTGGTTTTCCAATTTGCTTATTTTTTACCCCAATGGTTCTGAATGTCCAAACGGCTCCTCAACTAGGCTCTCCTCCACCTGAACTATGTCAACCTTTGGTTGAGCCTAAAGTTAACTCTTTACCTTCTTCGCTTGTTCAGTCTTCTTCATCTTCTTCATCTTCATCTAGTGAAAGCCTACAAGTAAGTAACTAGGTGGATAAAAAGAAGAACGAAAGGAATATTAAGAATAATAAAAATAAGGAAAGGGCCAACTAAGCAACCATTACTACAGATGCAACTAATGTTAAAAAATATTCCAATCGACCTTGTAAAGTGAAATTCCCATGCAAGCTTTGTAAGGGTGACCACCTTCTTCGAGAATGTCCTAGTATTCCCAAAATATTAGAAGTGTGGTCCACGGGTTCACATCGACCTTTGCCATTGACCTATGGATATCATGGTAATGATAAACCTTCAACTAATGATAGTAAAGCCCACGGGAAAAAGGGAAAAATCAAATCTCCCTGTAGGTTATGTGAAGGGCATCATCCTATTCACCTTTTTCCTTATATGGATGAAGCCTCTAACATGTTGAATATCCTTATCACTTCTCAACCTCGTCTTCCAAATGGTCAAAAAATTTCCCTTGATCCTCCACTAGTTGATCAAGTGATTGATCAAAACTCATCTATGGTAAATACCACTCTCTCTGAAAGTGAATCCCATGAGTCTGTTTCCGACCAACCATTGGTAAAAAAAATGATTGATCTAATTTCACTTTTAGTTGATCAAATTTCTTCTGGTTTCTTTAAATTCCAAAGAATTAGGGGGAAATCCTCATGTTCCCATGGTGCAGGGGGGCGATCCTCCTATTCCCATGGTATGGGGGGGTGGATCCTCCAATTCCTGTAACACAAGAGAGAAGTCCTCCCATTATGATGGCACCATCTCCAAGTAGTTTAGTCACTTCCTTTGATTGGAGTCGAGTGGCAGGATATCACCTTCCTTCCTATATTCCCTTTCAAGTCACAGTACAGGTTTATAATACAGATGTACCTAGCACAATCATAGATGAAGGCGCATATATTAGTCTTCTTTCCTCATCTACTTGGAAAGATTTAGGTTCTCTGCAGCTTGTCCCCATTACCCAAAGTCTCTTAGATTTTAATAAAGGAACCAGTCAACCCTTAGGAATCCTTATGAAATTTCCTATTTCTTTGGGAGGAAAAATAGTCTATCTTAGTGTGCTAGTTTTCCAAGGCCCTTTGGATTTTAATTTACTCCTCGGTCATGACTATGTTTATGTCATGGGAGTTCTTTTCTCTTCTCTCTTTCATGTCATATCTTACCTGCATGAAGGAAGAATTGTGGTCATTCGTCAAATTTCATTCATTGGTCCTAATTTGACTCTCGATCAACCATCTTCACTAAATGGTCCTTGTATGCAAGTGGTATGACCCCCTCCACAAGTTAATTATGTGGCAACTTATTATGTGCCCACATCTACTGGTGATCTAGTCAGTGATATAGTGCATCATGGACTAGGGAATTAGAACCTTACCTTTCCATTAGATCACTTGACATGTATCCCTTCTAGAGCATTTTTCTCCTGTGCGATCAGATCTCTCGGAAGCTATCACCTCTTATAGGCCAAAATCAAGGTACCATGAGGATAGTTCTTTTACTATGTCAACCTCGCTAAAAAATGAAATATGTCCCTATGAGAATGGTTCTTTTATTATGTCAAGGTAATTAAAAAATGAAACAAGCTGTCATGAGCATAATTTCTTACTTGTGTCAAGCTCGTTAAAAAATGAAACAAGGTGTCATGAGCATGGTTCTTTTCCTGTGTCAAGCTCGTTAAAAAATGAAACAAGTCCCCTTCTAATTCGAGTCTTTGATTAGATCTCCTAAATTCCCAGTTGAGTCTTTCACTTGATCTCATAAGTGAGCCTTCATTCCATCCACCTGTTAGTAACTACTAGTCTACATAGGTGAATGAAATGAATATTGCGGGCATGTACCTCGAATTGAGTCATTATGTTGGGGGTATGCAAACCAAACTCAAGCATAGTTTATCCTTGTTTCAAGCTTGTGTAAAAATGAAACCAAACCCAAGCATATTTTGTTTCCGTTTAAAGCTTCTGTAAAAATGAAACCAACTCGAAGCATATCTTTTTCCCATGTTTTAAGCTTGTGAAAAAATGAAACAATATTCATGTATACTCAAGCATAGTTTCCCATGTTTCAATCTTGTGTAAAAATGAAACCATTCCCACTTTACCTCTTGTGATTGCCATTTTTATAAGCATGTTTTTGCCAAATGAGCCTTGGTTTTTTCATTCCATCGTCACCATCTCTTTGGTCGATCATATGATTTCACTTGGCTATTTTACCCTTGCCTAAGGAACATCCACACTGAGTGGTCTTATTAGCCAGCCTCCTGAACTTTACATGTTTTTAATAGTTCCATCATGACTATAAATAATTGTTATCCTTTTATATTATTATTTCCTCCAAGTGAAGTCCTCTTTCAGCTCTTTTTAGACTCTCAAAATATGAAAAGATTGATGATCACTTATCTTTTCGAACTCGTAAAATTAAATGAAAAGACGTCTACTCAGTATAAGTTTAACCCTTTTCCAGACTGAGATAGACTAGTTATGAAAATGGAATACCTTAGTCAAACATGACTAAGAGGTTCTCTTGAATATTGTTTTCTACCTTTACAGATTCAAGAGACTATCTACGGAAAGGGATCTCTGGAGTTTCCATTTTGCCTCTTTTTCAAACTCTGTAAACATGAAAAATGTGTTGAGTTACCCCTTCATCAGACTCGTAAAACTAAAACAACGAATGACTTGTCATCATGAGGAGACTGAGCTACTCCTTCTTATGTTTCATTAAAAATAATAGGATGGATTCATCCAAAGGATGAACTTATACGACAAGCATATGGTATCCTATTCAATATTGGGATTAAAAATAAAGAGGTACTTGCTAGAAATAGTTGGGGGGGGGATGGAAGTAAACATATATCTTGTAATTTGTATAAAGGCACCATATCACTCTTAAACATGACACTTTCCATATCTCATGTCAGGTTTGGGTTATCCTCACTTTGTCACTTGTCTTACCAGGTTTTGGAAACCATTTTTCTCTCATATGATTATATCATATTATCACGATGACCTTTGATCTTATGTTGAGTCAAATGTTTCCAAATTCTGGAGTCGTTTCATTGATATCTTCAAGAGAAGTCCCATCTACAATTCAAACCACTTATACCCAATTTGAATTTTCTACCACAATCCTGAATCACTCTTGCCAATTCTGACAAATCCTAAGTTTCGTATCGATGATGTGGGAAAAATTATGGGCCTCCTTCGATTGATCACTTCATGTCGATTCCAGCTCATTATCTATGATAATGATCTAGAAATTTTGTTTCAGTACCTTGGATCTTGCGTACCTCAATGGGAGGTTCTTTGCATTCAATGATAGGTTCACATCAGTGGCCTTTGATCAAATGATTCTGTGAGTGTTCGAATTTAGTTTCATTGTTCACACTCGTAGATTGTGTTTTCATACCTTTAGATCCATTTTCATCATTGGTGGTTTCTCTCATGCCTATTAATGGTTCACATTATTGACTAGTAATCAGGTGGTTTCTACCATGTTCGACTTCAACCCATTTATTCAGTTGGTTATATTCATACTTTGGTTGGATCAGGACAGAGATGAAGACCTTGGGTTTCATTTGATAAATCCAGACTACATGGAGTTATTAAGTATTCATGATTCTACACATGATCCCTTCTATTCAGATCGTTTCATCCATGTTATGGATTCATACAAATGATACCTTCTATTTGGATGACTACGTCCATACTGTGGATTCATACACATGATCCCTTCTATTTGGATGGTTGTATCCATGCTGTGGATCCATGCACATGATCCTTTCTAGTCATATGGTTGCATCCATGTCATGGATCTATGTATTGTTCGATGCTTACACTTTGATCATACTTACATTAAAAATGTAAGATATATTGTATTATGTTTGATTTGCAAGTATCCCGACGATGGCTCTCCAAAGTCCTTGCCTTGATTTGTAAAGAATTTCAGCCATCACTTCTCATTCTAACTTCATGCTTTAAGGGGAATTCAATATAGAGTATTTTGTCGCACTCCCAGTCTCATATCCTAAGTGTCGCAGTTTGTGTCATCAATGTCACAAGTGTTGCAAAGTGACAAAAGCCATCAAGAACAATGTATTCACCATGAAACATGTTTAGAACCATCCCCGAAGGAAGAAGAAGGCTTTCCTTGAAGGAATTCTAAAGAAATTGTCTAGAACCTTGTTTTGCAAGTCCAACACTACTTTTAGCAGACAAAACCATGTTGGTAACCTTTTGTCTAACTAGTGACTAGTGTTGCCAGCATGCCTTTTGATAGGAAAATATGTGCTAGCCCTCTTCAAGAATTTTTTTCCTAAAATGGAGGAGAATCTTGTCCCACTAGAAGTCTCTAGAACGACGAGTTCGTTGTAGTTGAATGAGAATTAGAGTGAGACCTCCCATTCCTGGTTCTTGATCCTACTTTAATGGATCTTCCCCTTGAAATGTGGAACCTCTCCCTCCCTTTATGGATCCTCAACTCACTCTCCTTCCCTATAAATCAAATCCTTTCCATATACTTTTGGTTAGCTATTGGTTGGCTATTGCTTGGTTGCATTCCTAGTATTGAACTATGCCCAAATGTTGCCCATTTTGCTTAGGAGAAAGGAGTGCTTGAAGGTTAAGGCTATGACTTGGGAACTCACATAAAGGAGCCTTCCAACATAAAGGCTTAAGTGGTTATAGTGATCACTTTACTATCTATTAATAATACATTATGTGTTTTCTTTCCATAAATGTGTTGATTATAGCTCATTTGGTATAATACTCCTTGATATGTTATATGGTTTATATTGGAATGGTTTTTGCCATGTATGTGTTTGTTGTTTCCACATGATTCTCCTTTCAAGTATTCGTCCACATCGGTGAAGAGGAGATCGATCTTGGAAGTGATAGAATTAAGGATGACACCAATGGATTTTAAAATTAGAGTGAGGTAGGCCATCTACCCTCCTTTGTGTTTTCTAGTATAGGCTAGGAAATTTAGCACATATTTGTCTAGTTTGTTGCTATATCTTCCCATAGGAGTAGAGTGATCATTTTTGTCTCCACAACAATGGCTTTAATGACTAAGCTTGTAGAGACTGAATCATTCTCTTTCAAGGAAGAAGTAGAGAAACTTGTATGGGTTAATGCAATGGTGGAGGAATCTAAATCCATTATAAAGAATAATGCTTGGGAAGTGGTTTGAAGGCCAACATGGAGATGGATCTTCAAGGCAAATCATGTAGCAGATGGAAGCATAAAAAAGTAAAAGGCCATATTTTTGGTCAAAGGGTACTCTCAAGTTGTGGGGATTGACTACGAGGAGACCTTTGCTCCTATAGCAAGGTACTAATCCATCAAATCAATTCTTTCTCTAGTTGCACATATGGGGTGGAAGATCCACGAGATGGTTGTGAAAACAACATTCCTTAATGGAGTTATTAAGGAGTAGGTATATATCGATCAACCATAAGGCTTCGAGACTTTTGATTATGAGTCTCATGTGTGCAGACTCAAGCGAGCATTGTATGGTCTCAAGCAAGCACCCAATGCTTGGTACATTAAGATTGATAGCTATCTCATCGGTTTGGGATGCACCAAAAGTGAAGCGGATGAGAAACTCTATCATATATTGGCAGAAGGAAAATTGTTGATTATTTTCATATATGTTGATGAGTTGATTTTAATTGGTGATGAGTAGTTGATCAGACCTTGCAAGGAGGAACTTGCAAGAGAGTTTCAAATGAAGGAAATGGGGTTCATGCACTACTTCCTCAGATTGGAAGCATGGCAAGGTTGTGGGAAATTGTTTGTCTCTCAAGGCAAGTATGTTGACAAGATAATTCAAAGATTTCGCATGGACAATTGCAAACCCATGGAGACACCTCTAGCGACCAACTAGCGGAAAGAGGATGACACTTCAAGAGAGGAAGTGGATGTTATTATTTACTGACAATTGGTGAGTTCACTAATGTATCTTGTGAACACATGACCAAATATGTGCTATGAAGTCAACCAGTTGAGCCAAGCTATGGTTAGGCCAACCAAATTGTATTAGAGTGAAGCTAAGCATGTTATACAATTCGGTGAATGGAAGAAAGAAAATACCAAGTTGGGAGTGCTTATGTTTTGATTTGGTAGAGGAGGAAATAAGGCAGAATACCAGAGATAGGACTTCATGGAAGGGTGAGGATGAAGAAAAAATTGTAATGGATAGAAAGGAAAAGAAGGGAAAATGGAATAAATCCCAATACAAAACTAGAATATAGTCAAGGGGGCAAGAAGAAAGATTTGTAAAAAAATTAAATGCTTCCATTGTCAAGAATTTGGGCACTATGCCAGGAACTGTCTACATAATAAAAAACACAAGGAAGATGAGAGACTTCTGCAGGATGTGAGGGAGAATGTGGGTTCTCCTTCAAGTCACTGTAGGTAGAGAAGGTCACCAGATGGGTACACTATCTACATGGCTCTAATGACTGAGCTTGTAGAGACTGAGGCCTCCTCTTTCGAGGAAGGAGTACAGAAACCTGTATGGGTTGACGTAATGGTGGAGTATGAATCCATTGTAAAGAACAGTGTTTGGGAAGTGGTCCCAAGACCAACAGATGGATCTTCAAGGTCAAGCATGCAGCAAATGGAAGCACAGAAAAGCATAAGGCTAGATTTTTGGCCAAGGGGTACTCTCAAGTTGAGGGGATTGAATATGATGATAACTTTTCTCTTGTAGCAAGGTACTCATCCATCAGATCAATTATTTCTTTAACTACATAGGTGGGGTGGAAGATCTACCAGATGCATGTGAAAACAACATTCCTCAATGGAGTTATTAAGGAGGACGTGAATATCGAGCAACCAGAAGGATTCGAGACTTTTTGACTGGGAGTTTCATGTGTGGAGACTTGACCGAGCGTTGTATGGTCTCAAGCAAGCACAACGTGGTTCGTACACGAGGATCAATAAATATCTCATCGATTTGGGCTTCACCAAAAGTGAAGCAGATGAAAACCCCTCTATCATATCATGGTAGAAGATAAATGGTTGATTATTGTCTTATATGTTGATGACTTGATTTTAACTGGTGATGAGCAGTTGATCAAATCTTTTGGAATCAAGGACATGGGTCTCATGCACTACTTCCTCGATTTGGAAGTTTGGAAAGGTGATGGTGAACTCTTTGTCTCTTGGAACGTATGCCTAGGATATACTTGTAGTAGAGGAATTGAATTTCCCCAAGAATGGATGATGGGTTTTGCTTACTTTCTTTCTACTTATTTTACATATTGCTCTTCTAGTTTTCAGTTCATAGTTGCATTATATGTCTCAAGGCAAAAATGACCTAATTTTGATTTTTGTTAAATTTCTTATATTGAAAAAACTTTGGTTGATTATGTTATTAATCTAATTTTTTAATAATAAACCAAGACAAACCATCAAACCATAATACATTTTATATTCAAATATTAAAAATAAAAATATATATATTTTGTATTCAAATGAGAAATAATTTTATTAACCAAAAAAATTAATAAGTATTTTCAAAACCCAACTCTTAAATCTTTTAAGATTTTTTCACACTTTTAATAAACATTATTAAATAATTATATTTAAAACGATAACATTG
>APFE030077124.1:6372-70642 GCA_000404065.3 Pinus taeda
GGCAGCGCCCCGAAAAAATTTTTTTTGGACCCTATATTAGGTTGGGCGAACCTACCTATGGTTTTTTGGTCCATAGTTTTCGATGCGATGGTTTTCGGTCCATGGTATTGGATGCTTCGGCATGTATAAATATGTATTGTAACATTGAAAGGAATATAATGAAAAATCAAGCTGGTAGTCTCAGTTTTGAGATCCAGTGGGAAATCTCTGTGTATATGTGTTTTATGTGTTATGCTCTCGCATTTTTATTTCTTCTGTGATTTAGAATTCGTATGCATGTAATTTCTGTACGAGGTTAAAACCTACACATACCAGATGCAATGAATCGAAGACGATGGTTGTTGACAACACAGAGGCGGAACAAAGTTGCAAGCTCAAGCAAATCCACTAGTGATGAAAGCAACTTTGGAGACTGAGGCTATGAGGTGACAACGTGACATGAAGATCGCATGAAGATAGAGAATGGAACAAAGAAGGAGTTGCATGTGTTGAAGCAACAACTCAAGGATGAACATGAGCTACACAGACAAAAAAATGAGTTGCAGCAGAAACAAGAACAGCAGGGGGCACAACATGCACTCAAGGATGAAACTCTGCATGTACAAGTTATAGATCCATCCCAGTAGCTGGCATGGAGCAGACATGGTGAGCAGTGTTGTTGATCGCATGTAATGGATTCAGCAGCATGCATGCCATTGTGCATGTGATCCAACCCATTCAACACACTCACCAAGGCGAAGACAAGAAGCAAGTCCGACTGGAGTTGACCATGTAGTTGACAGTTGATGCACATGACTGTCGACACACACTGGAAGATCAACAAGGACATTATGGATTAGTCTGCTTCTAGTTTGGTTGCACCAAAAATACCATGTTCATACTAGCAAACGAGATGGATGAAGGAGCCACATTAATACACCCGAATCCAATAGAGGTAAGAGTTCGCTTTAGCAAGATGTCACCATGGCGTTCATGCACACCATCACAGATGACCAAGGTTGGCATCGACTCACCACTTTCATCATCGCAAGCATGTCAAAGAGTTGGTCTCACCACAATAGATCGAGTGTCAATGATGTCTCGCATGGCTTGCTCAAGCCATTTTGTCTCACATAAGGACATGTGCATTGTAATGCAACATCATGTCAAGTGGAATTTCAACTATCAATAGATGGATGTAATAGTCACAGAGTAGATGAAGAGTCATGAGGGTATATGAACTGTCACAAAGGGAATGTCATGGGTAATCCCACTCTTTGCTATAAATAGAACCTCATAACTCATTATAAAGGCTTTTGATCAGCCAAGCTTTGATAGGAGTATCTTAGAGAAAGCTTGGATAGTATTGTAATGAGCCTTGGCTTCTGCATTGCGCAGAAATAGTACATCTCTTTGGAGGAGCAAACAGTTGTGGCTTTAACGTTCCACTATTGGGACTAGTGGTTGGACATGGATGTATTGTATGAGTGGAACTTACACTTCTTAATATAACAGATCCAGCATGTTTCATGAATATGTTGTATTGTATTTTGTGCTATCTAGTTTACTCTAATAATATATGTATTGTTTTCTTACGCATGCATGTATGGAATATTTTGTATAAGTATGTATAAGTCATTTTGAAATGTGTTGTTAATTTAACCATCACTTTGGATTTCCTGCTAACTTGCTTTCCAGCTTCTAATGCATCTTCGCTCACGTTTTCCCTTCCAAGCTGAGTAATATTACAAGTTTCCAAGGGGCACACTCATCTCAATCCTAATATTTTAGAACCTCTCATGTACCTTCCTTGGCTCATTACACCTGTCACACCCTTACTACCAACAGAGTTATCTTACTTGCCTCTATGTGAAATCATGGTCAAGGCATTACTATATGACCCACTGTTAGGGCTCCTACACCAAATGGTCTGAGGTCTAATTAGGACTTCTTACCGGGGATATCCTTTGACATGTTGGCAAGTCTGCACCATCAACACTTATTTAAAATGAATCTATTAAAATTGCAAATTACAAAATGTGGTCTACATTTTGCATTTGAGTGAATCAAGGGTAATTCAATGTATATGTCTAAGACAATGATAACTTAAAATTGCATTATAAAATAACGTACATGTACATTTTGTATTCATGTATAGAAAGGCTACTATGGATGTCAGTTGATAATTAAATTTTTAATATAAAGTTGTTTGAATGCACATTTACATAAGCTATATAAAATTTCATGCATGCATGGCTTGATGTTTTTAAATGTTTTACATATTTGCATTTAGTTGTTACATTTTTCATTCAATAATTCCTATAATGTTAGTAGATGATTCTTAGGTTTTGTTTAAAGTTATTTTGCCTTGACTTATTTAAAATGAATCTATTAAATTTGAAAAAATTACAAAATGTGGTTTGCATTTTGCATTTGAATGAATCAAGTATAATTCGATGTAGATGTCTAAAACAATGATAACAATTTTCATGATGTGTGTGCATGGTTTTATTCTTTTAAAGGTTTTACATGTAATTTATGTTCATGAAAATGTAGAAATGAAAGTAAATTTGCATTTAGTTGGTACATTTTTCATTCGATAATTCCTATAATGTTAGTAAGTGATTCTTAGTAAATGACTCATCCAACCACAATTCTTAGTAAATGACTCATCCAACCACAATCAAAACTTAACAGAGAGGTGACAGCACTCGTCTCGACCAACCACAATCACAAATTAATATAGTAACAACACAATATACATCACAAATTAACAGAGAAGTAAATCCCCAATACAGGTATACATAACAAGAAATAAACATATAAATTTGTAACTCAATACAAGATCCAATGAGTGTCGCTTTCACATCATCACATTCTTAAGAATGTACAACTTAAAAGTGCAAAAAAGGAAATGTTGACAATGTACTTGAACTCTAAGTTCTCAAATATGAATCCAAGTAGAACAAATTATTGGGCATTTCAATTAAAAAAAATCTAATGGAATGCCTTCTTCAATGATCTGTTCATGGTCAACTTTTGACATTCTCAATTTTTTAAATTTCAATTATTTTTTGATTGAACTTCCATCAACTTTATGCGCGTTACACACACCAAGTGAATTTATTGGCAATTGATGACATCAGGTTGATAGTCTTGAAAATAAACATTACTCTCAGTTTGGTGAGTTTCTTGGAAAAAATAACCTTTTAGTATAATAGACCCTCTTTCATATATAAAATCGTTATCATCGTATTCTTCCAATAACCTCATTTTTGGTTCAGTGCACCGCATCAAATAATACTTGACATTTTCTATGTTGTTACTGGGTGAAACTACAACAAAAACATCTCATGCACAATAAATCAAGTGTAAATTCAGATCATAATTTACATGAAAATAACTTTATCAATATGAACTTGATTTTATTATCTATTTCTAGAGCTCTATATTTTAACTATTACCTAGATACTTATCCGCATTGATTTTAAAAACATAAAACACACACACACACATATTGAAATAAATTGAAATGTTTCCTTCTCTAACAAGATCAAAAACTCGATCACCTTTAGATGATACTATTGTCTCCTCTGATTCCATCTCTTTGAAGCTTGCAACTAATGTTTTCCCCTTTATATTTAGTTTTGTATGTTGCCAAGGTTTTACATACATACTGTTTTCACAAATATCATTGGATTGTGTCCTCTCTACAAATAGGACAAGAACAAGAATATTTTCTTTTATCAAATGCAAATGCATTTTAGTAATCCTTTGTTTTAATTGAATTAAATTTTTGATTTCCTTTTGCTGTTTAAACTTGATATGTAATCGATCTATCTACATCTTGGACTCCAATATGCCAAAAAAACCTATAGTAAATTCAAACAAGAATTTAAATATGTTATTTAAAATACAATTTATACGTGTTGAAGATAATCATTATCATATTGTTTAAACTATATAATTTATAAATGATTAAAATTAGACAATTAATAAAAATCATCATATATTAAAACTATATACATGTTAATTTGTACATATATGTACATACCTCCATACTTCCCTTGATGGGTTAGTCTAATAGCTTAGTGAAACAACGCACCATTAAACAACTTGTTCAGCTAAGACAGGTATGTCTGTAGAGTTCTCCATTTGATATCTTCAAACTGCTCATTTTATACATGCCCCTGCACTATCATGTTCTCCTTTTCCATGACCAGTCCCAAAGAAATTCCAATGATGTTTAATGTGGGTTTTCTTATGAAGACGACACAACCAAAAGAATGATTGTGAAGATTTGAATTGACATGTGCATCCATCTGACCATAGCCAATGTTCCTTGAATTTTATTCCACAATCTTTCAATGAGTCATAAATCTTATCAAAACAATGTTGTTCAAAATGTGTATCATGTGTATGATCATCACTGATATAAAATTGATATTATTTAATGACATGTCGATTCTCACTAGTGTTTTCCATATCATCAACATTTGTTTAGCATGTCTATATAGAATATGCATAAGCATAAAGACTTGCTCAAAATGATAATATTCACTTTGTATTTCATTTTGTGCAACATACGTGTAATTCTATGTAAAATCAACTATTGACAAAATCGTCCCCAATGGAAACATTTCATGGAGTTTTTTGAATTGCAGGTCCTGTCATTGAGCTCTATGTGAATGCTTGGTGTACTTGTAAATTTTTGTCTCAAATTTCCTTAAAAACTCTATCATAGGATTTCTTCTTCCTGTAATTCAATCCTTTTAGCATTTGTACTATTATTTGAACTAATCGATGTATGAATATATTCATATCTCTTCCATTTAACTTTTAGGTTAGATGATGATTGATCATTTATATCCATATAATATTTGTTGTGAAATAAAGTCAACTTTCCACAATGATCATAGTTTTTACCACCAATACATTTCTTTTGCTAAAATGATTCATTACTTTCTCTTTCACATTGAATTTTGGATATGAAACCATGGATATTGGAAGGAGGAGGTCATTTTTTCCAAAATGTTTTACCAAAATTAAGGTTTCATAATATAATTGAAATTCCACATGATAATGACAGCAACAAGTGTCGCATACAATGACAGGTTTAACATACCATGGCTTTTGTTACAAAAAGTATTGATTGAGACATTAATTCCACGATTCTCTTCTACGAACTTATTGAGCAACTCCATCTGAGTGGTGTCGAAGATATGTTTTGCATGTTCTTCATACTTCTTTTGTGTTATTCTTCGTTGCATCACATCCCTTGCTTTTGGTGAAACATGTGAATTTTTTATCCAATATTCATATATTATTTTTTTAACAACTTCTCCAAGTCTATCTTTGTATGGTTGCCTACAAATAATTGTCCAACAAGTGAAATTCTCTATGTTTGTGCAATGTTTTTCATGAGGTCCCTAATATTTTTTCCATAGATTTTACCAAACTATTTTCTTCAATATTTAATGAAACCAATGTCATTTGTATTACTCTAGGTGTACCTACATCGTTTTCCTTTCTAGATCTTCCAATTTTTTGTAGACCCTATTTATATTTTGAATCACATTTTCCTTCACCTTTTTATCTTTCATTGATTTTCAAATACCCAATAGAGTTGTAGCATCTTTTAATTTCATTGATGTTAAGAGACATCTTAAAATTTGATCTTGAAATGTCACACTTTCATCTTTGAATACATCTCAATAATGACCTTAACATGATATCATACAATATGGTCAACCTTTTTTATCTCCATATATGTCAGTGCCAACATTTTCTAACATATCATCATCGATATTGTTTTCATCTATACATATGAAAATTAAATGTAAATGGGTATAAATATTCATTAAATACTAAAATAAAAAAAATAGAGTTTGAATGAAATTGAAATTAATAGTTATTTATAATTTTCAACAATACACATGATATATATATTATATATATATAATATATATATATATATATATATATATATATATATATATAATATATATAGATATGGTGATTCACTCTTCATTTGAATCTCTTTCAACATCTTCAACAACATCATCAATTTTTGGTTCATTATATTTTTCATTGTCTTTCAACATTTGCAATCTTACCATCAATGTTATTAGGAATATCTCTCTCTGTTTACATTGCAATTTTTTTTTTAGGTTAGTTCACCAAATAAAAATTAGATTTCACAATACACCAGTTAAATTTTGAATATCATTTATAATACTTATACTTACATATATGCTTCAACTTCTAGTTGAGATTGATTTTCCCTTTCAATATTTGTGCATTCTTCCTTCTTTCTTTTGTAATAGTTTCTCCCGTAATATCTATGAGCCTCAATGCCTCAGGTTCAATCATATTTTCTCTTGCAATTTCTTTGATTTCCCATGATAATTCAGTCTATGTAGATTTTTAAAATCCAACCCAAAAAAGTTAATTTCAAAAAATCCTACAAAAAATATTCACTTTCAAAATTTAGACAAAAAACTCACTTTTAAAAATTCAGCACAAAAGACTTACATTTGAAAAAAAAAAAAAATCTCTCACTTTAAAAATTTAATCAAAAAATTTATTTTTCAAAAAAACTCACTTTAAACATTTAGAGCAAAAAAGTCACTTTAAAAATTATGCCTAAAAGACTTACTTTAAAAATTAAGCCCAAAAAGCTTACTTTAAAAATTAAGCTAAAAAATCTCAATTTAAAAATTCAGCCCAAAAGACTTACTTTAAAAATTAAGCTAAAAAATCTCAATTAAAAAATTCAGCCCAAAGTACTTACTTTAAAAATTAAGTCCAAAAAATTTCCTCTAAAAAATTCAGCTCAGAAGATTTAGCTTAAAAATTCACTCCAAATGAAAAAAGACTACGAAAATAATGTTTCGAATCCATTTATTTATATCGTTCGGCAAAACGTTTTTTTTCATAGGGTTGCATCGTTTCATTTTTGCCGTCGACGAAAAATATCAACACATCTTCAGCCAAACTTTCAAAAATATTCCGGTCAAACTTTTAAAGTAATTCATTTGAATTATTTTTCCCTTTATTTTAACAGACGTCAACAACAAACACAAGTTCGGTCGAATGTGGTTTTAGTTTGGCCAAACTGTTTTAACCTACAACTCTACAACAACAGATATATGTGATATCGTTAAGTAGTAGCGATCATTCACCGAACATGGAGCAAAAAATTCCTTTCTATCATTTTTTTAGTTCTCATTATGAAACCTTCTCTTCCGGAAAATGGTATCGATTATTGCCAACTTGGCTTTGGTCACCTTTTTCCAACTTTTGAATGCTTAACTCCATCAAATTTTGTGAAATTACTATCAGAACCAATACCAACATTTGTAGAATTGAATATATTTTAAGTAGATATAAATTTTATGAAATTTCATAGAAATTTGTTAATTTTAATTAATTTTCTTGAAAAATGTGTGCAAAAATATTGTGAAGGTCATTATGATTCAAGGAAATTAAAAATTTGTATCTTCCAAAACACAATATAAAAAAATATGAAAAATTTATGATTCATTACAAAGGTTTGTCTTCTGTAATGGGTGGTTTTTAGTTTTTTAGTTTGTAACTAATATGTTGAGAAATTTGACACTTGGCTAAACGTATTCAAAATCTACAATTTTTTATATTGGTTCAATTCAAAAAATTCTAGTAATTATGATGTGCATCAGCTGGTTTCATAAATATAACGATATCAAAGTAGAGTTTGTCTATATGATTGCAACACATATTTTTTTCAAAAACACCAAGTTAACAAAGAATACACTAGTGCTCAAAAACATGACATGTTATGAATCCCTTCATTTTTAAAGAACACACAGTCAAACAATTGCAAAGTTGACATATCAAATGTGAATAAAAAAATTTCAAAAAATAAGTAATAGAAAGCTAATGAAATTTCTGACAAGTTTTCTTTTTATTGTAAAATGAAATTCTAAACAAAAAGAATTATTTCGCTTGCCGAAGGTTGAAGAGCTTTTAAGAATGATTTTTCTCAAAAAAGGGCAAAAAGTGTAACCCAACTTCACATTTTCACCCACTAACATAATGGTTGATTGGTTTAATCTTGGCACTGTCTCTCCTTTTTGTGTCCAAAAAAAAAAAATAAGCTCATCCTTAAATAGTTATACTCCAATATCCTTTTCACATGGTACCTCTGCATACCCACCAAAAATGTCAGATATGCCAAAGTAATGCCATTTTGATATTGTTTGTAAAACTATGTCATTTACACCCCCTTCTAATGTATTTGAACAAATGTACCCATTTGATTTTATTCTTTCATATTCAATTACATCAATATTTGTTTCTAAAACCAACAAAGCCTCAATATCTTTGGATTCTAACGCTCATCCATATTTCCTACAAAGCATATGAATTAATACTCTCTTACGCTCAATCCACTAGTCTTAATATATATTGTTTCTTCTTTACATTCTCGATGCACATAAAGTGATCTTATATTAGTTGGTAAACAAGTTGTTGCCATTAAAAGTGACAATTCCATCATTTTTCATGAAATGTCCCTATGCAACCTTTTATTTTTTTCATTGACAAAGTAACTCTTGTATTATTATATCAGAGAGCATGTTTCATATGCCATAGAAAATATGAATCTCAAGATATTATGAGTACTATAAAAAAAATAGAGCTAATATTACTACAAATCTATAATGAAGCAGGAGTGGTGGACACCATAGCATACCTATAAAATTGACCTCTAAACTTCTTTAATTGCTTCCCTTTTGTCACGTAGGTCAACAAAATCCTTCTAAACAATTCCTTCTTTCTAAGCCCAACTTTCAAGGGTTTGATGGGATGGAACAAAAGGTGCCACACAGTAACCATGGAATGGATCCACATGTAACATTGACTTGAAGGGAGTTAATCAGTCTACAAGCAACTAGTGGGAACTTAATCTATCTTACTTCCATCAAAGCATGTAATTAGTTATATCTCCCTACAAACTAAAATAAAGAACATTGAACAACCACAAACATAGTGCTCAAAAATGTAAAGGGAAGATTGAATTTTGGCCTTCTATATGGGAAAATAAAAGAACCTCAATTGTGTTTCCATTCAGAAGTAGAGTGGGCAGGATCCATGGATGATGGGAAGTCTATAACAAGCCATGTCTTCAGTCTTGGCCTGGGGGCAGTTTCTTGCACTAGCAAAAACAACATATAATTTTACCTTCCTCTATAAAAGAAAAATACAAAATAGTAGTCAAAGGGACATGTGAAGTAAATTAGCTTAGAAAAATTCTTGTAGATTTGCAGGTTCATCAAGATGAATGCATAATACATTTTTGTGATATCTTAGAATAATGCCTGGATATTTGTAAATTCATTAGGATGATATCACAATACCTTTTTTGATTTCTTAGAAGAAATCTTGCATGTTTTTTATGTTCAACGAGATGAACCCATGGTACATTTTTGTGATAACCAAGGAGTTCTTATGTTGGCAAAGAACCTCATCTTCTCTGAGCAGACAAAACATACTGAATTCCATTATGTTGGTAAACAACCTCATCTTCTCTGAGCAAACTAAATATAGTTAATTCCATTATGTTGGCAAAAAAAGTCACCTTCTCTGGCAAACCAAACATACTGAAGTCCATTGTCATTTCATCATCCATATTGGAGAAAATGGAGAAGTTGAGAAGAAATATTGCACAACTTGTAGAACATGGAGAAGTTGAGTTGAAATATCGCGCAAGTCAAAACCAAACTACAAATAATTTCAATGCATCTCATGGGTCATATAAATTTGTAAAATTCAAAGACAAACTTGGTGTAGTTTCTAAAAGGACTTAAGGGAGGATATTAAATCTAGTTAATAATGGTCATGTACACTATAAAAATAGGTAGAATAAGTCATCAATTGAATTAAATGATATATAATTCATTTTAACATCCATGCATCTCAAGATTATGTGCTTAGTATTTTTTCATTCCTTCATTATAAAAGTAGATGTGCTCTCTTCATTTGATAATCTAGGAAATATCCATCTTCCAAATTTTCTTGTGTTTTTGGTTTTGTGTTGGATCACTTTTTGTTATATTGGCCTTGAAAAGGATCAATATAATATGCCCTAAAACAAATTTTTGTAGCATTGGTTACAAATACACTACAATCTTCAAGTTAATCTTCACCTATGTTGCACGAGGACATATCCCCGTGAAAAACTCCCATATCCAACATTCTAGTGTTTTGGAATCTTGAGAAACCTTATGAAACATCCCAAAAATAGCAGAGAATTCATCGAGGCCTCAAGGACTTCTTGGCCATATGCAAGACATTACAAGCAGAATTAAAGGACATTTTGAATAGATTTTGGAGATGTTCTCGGCATATATCAAATTGTTTTGGGAAAAATTTGGGCATGTATCTTCGATTTTGACAATGGAAATTGATGGATGGAAAATATGATCATTTTTCCCATCCACTTAATTGTATTAATCTAAATCTAAATATATTGTACATGTTACATTTTAAACATGGTTTCTATATGATGGGTTTCAATTTGGGTTCCTGACGATTTAACCATTGATTTGCCAGCAACAACAATATAGCAATCAAAGTGTCCTTGTCAAAATAACTAAGAAATGAAACATTTCAAAGGACACTTGTGGTTATTTCTCTTGTTCTTATCTTTTTTGGAATCATCTTATCTTTTACATATTGTACATGATTTTTGAGGAGACATTCAAGTCTAGTTCTTCCACCATCACAACATTGAGCATTGTGAAAACAATCAGATAGGAGTAACTCATATTGGGCACTAAATGTTTGAATAAAATCCTCTTCAATAACCTTATTAGTTTGAATTATGAATCTAATATCTCTATAAATACAAAAAGAGTATTGTGGTGTTTTTCAACATGGCCATAAAATTACATAGAACCTATTGAGAAGGGAATGCCTTCTAACTTTTAACATAATCATCATTAATAAGAAATATTAGGAAGAAATGTTGTCATAGATATATTTCTTTGTCTCCTGAAAACAGTTACACTTAGATTTCCTAAATCTAAAATATATTATGCTCATGTCTAAGGTCCAATACTGGAACATCACTTGACACTTTCCTAAATTGCTCAAGCTTTTTCAAAACTTATAAGTGCAAGGGTTATGCATAATGTTGTATAGTATAGTCTGTTATGCTTACAAGAAACTACAACAGTTGATGGTGAATTTTACTATTATTATATATATATATATATATTAAAATTCGCTTCAAAATTTGGGGGTGTGTGCTAGCCATCCTGGTGACATGTCCCTGTTAGGTGGACAAATCACTTCTTGCGTACAAGAAGGATCTCCCTAGATTTCCAAAAAAACTTATTAAAACATCAAAAAAAATTCTACCTTTCCTTTAGCCTAAACTAAAAACATGAAACATTGTAGTAGACAAAGAATCACATTACCTATTAGTAGAATTGTCCTAATGTAGAAGTACTTTCAGTTATTTCCACAACAATCTTTTCTTCAATGCCTTAGAATATTTCCCAATGTCTTCCGCAGCTTCTCCATGATGCTCCAAAAGAGATTTTCATAGAAAAAACATTCAAAGGGATCAAATAATCTCGCATATAAAATCAAAGTTAAATAAAATCCCTAACTTAACATACAGCATATAGTTGAATTAATAATCAATTATAAACCATGCGAGTGATCAAGGAATCTTGCAAATAACATAAAAATAGATGCAATTAGGAAATAAAAACTACCTTGTATTATATTCAAAGGAGAACAAGCTTATAACCTGGTTTCCTTGATGTCACAAGCCTCTTCCAATGGTCTTCATTCCTTCCCTTGATAACAAGCTCTTTAGACCCAAAATCAACATCATAATTTTATAAGTCCAAGTCCCTCCTCTTCCTCTAGTCTTATGCTCAATTTATAGGAAAGAGGAGGAGGTTTCTAGTTCCTCTTCTGAAAGGATATGATGCTTAAGAGGAGGATATTAGTTCCATAAACCAAGGGAAGAGGCACAGGTATGTAGTAGTTCAGGGCTTCTAATTTGGATAAGATTCCTCCATCAAAGCCTCTAGAATTATTTTTCTTACTTGTGTGAACAGGATTTCACAGCTTATAGTGGAAGATAGTGCACAGAGTTGGGTAGGCCACGCTCGTAAAAACTACACATGCACATGTAATGGCTAGGAAAATTGTGCAGATGCTCAAAAATAGTTTTTAAGCAATGCAATCCAAAATTCCTTTTGTGCCTAGTATTGTTTTGCTTTAAGCTTCATAGGGGATTCACTTGAGACACTCATTGGATGGAGAGATATCTAAATCAATAGTCATGGTGACAAAATTTAGTGAAACATATTTCCCTGTAAAGCGCAAATCCAGAAAAGATGTTTGATTACTAAAGCACTTTATCATGTCAAAGGTTCAAATCAGAGACCAATTTGCTGAAGACCTAAAACAAACAATCAAGGATTACCATATCATGCTTTCATATAAACATCACTGAGGTAGGCATTTCCATACTCATAGTACAAGTATCTCAAAGAATCAATATGGAAATATATCTGAAGATCCATGTCAACAGAACACGCAGTATGGATGTTGCCATCAATGTTTCTATGTTTACAATCATGAATATTTAATAACTCTACATATTCTAGATGGATGAAACTAGATCCAGGGATTTTATCTCCATCTCGAGATGTACGAATCAAACCACGTGAGTAAATGTCTTGAAGTCGAACATGGTAGAAACCACTTGATTATCAATCAATGATGTAAATCATTAAGTGGTGCGAGAGAAACCACCAATAATTAAAATGACTCTCAAGGTACTCCAGTACAATCTATGAAGTGTGATTAAATGTCTTAAAGTCAAACACTCATAGAATCATTTGATCGAAGGTCAATAATGAGAACCTATCGTCAAAAGCAAGAAACATGCCATTAAGGCATGCGATCTCCAAGGTAATAAAGGAGTTTTCTAGATCAACTTCCTAGATAATGAGATGAAGTCGAAAGGAAGTAACCCATCACAGGAGAGCCTATGACATGAAACTCATGTCAAGTTTTGAAGAACAAATTTGGAGTTATTCAGGACTAACTCAAGAATGGTCGACATGTTTGAAGGCTATGAATTGCAAGGTAATTTTAACTGAGGTTGAACTTCTTTGGAAAACGTTGGCGACATGGCATTTTGACTTGGAAAATTTTGACTCAAACATAAGAACCAAAAATGATCTAAAGACTTTCAATAAGGTGTGGTCAATTGAGAGGAAAATGGATTTCCCAACCTAGACACAAAGGTGATGGAGTGTAATGTTCAAGAGTGACATATTACCTTTTGTAATAAAAAAACAACATTTCTTTACCATTTCCCGCATCATTACTAGAAAGTACCTATTTATTTTTACACAAGATTGAGGAGGATAACATATGCTTGTCTTGTAAGCTTTTGAAGTATTTTTAACGAACCCTAGGAATGAGTCATTCGGTCTCATCATGATTGACAAGTCCTACATTATTTACACTTTACGAATCTAGCAAAGGAGTAATTCAATGGCATTTTCACATATAAAGATTTTGAAAAGACACAAAAAGAAAACTTAGTCATCTCTTTCAATGTAAAATTTTAACTATCCTGGAGAAAGTGAAACTCAATGTTTTTCATTTTTAGGGAGTCAAGAGAATAACATAAGTAAACTTTGAAATGTCTTTTTTCATAATTTTAGTCTCTCAATCCTGGAAAAGAGTAAAATAATTTAGGAGAGAACTCTTTTAACCATGATTAGTCAAAGTACACCATTTTCATAAATAGTCTACATGATTCGTAAAAGGGGTAAACTTATGTCATGCATACATTTTTCATTTTCTTTAACAAGTTTGAAATAAACAAACATACTTGGCAATATTTTCACATTTCGAGAGTCAGAAAAGAGTTTAAAGGTAACTCCAGGGTTTTTTTTCGTAAGTTTAATGATTCTAAAAAAGTGATAAAAGTGTACTCACATCATCGATTTTCAATTTAATTAGCAAGAAGGAAATATGGAAAGAAATCGGCATTTTCATGTAAGTTTTATGAGCATGAAAATATAGCAAAAGAAGCTTGGGATTTTCATGAGTTTAACGAGTCTTGAAAATAATAACCAAAATGGGCTCAAGATAGGTTTCATTTTTATACAATCTTGAAACAGAGAAAAACTATGCTTGAAAGTGGTTTCATTTTTACACAAGATTGAAATAGAGAGGAAATTGTGCTTGAGATAAGTTTTATTGCCCCCCAAGAATAACCTGGAGAGGTACATGCCTCCCAAAATTTGTTTTCTCTACCTAAGTAGACTATTGGTTACTAATAGGTGGATGAAATGAAGGTTTATACATGAGATCGAATAAAATACTTGACTCGATTAAGGGATGGTTTGTTTCATTTTTTAATGAGCTTGACACAGAAAAATAACTATGCTCATGGAACCTTGTTTCATTTTTTAATGAGCTTGACACAAGAAAAAGAACTATGCTCATGGAACCTTATTTCATATTTTAACGAGTTTGACACAAGAAAAGGAACTATGCTCATGTAACCTTGTTTCATTTTTTAATGAGATTAACACAAGAAAAGGAACTATGCTCATAGGGACTTGTTTCATTTTTTAAAGAGGTTGACATAAAAATAACAATCCTCATATCACCTTGTTTCATTTTTTAATGAGCTTAACACAAGAAAAATAAGTATCCTCATGGAGACCTATTTCATTTTTTAACGAGGTTGACACAGTAAAAGAACCATCCTCATGGGAACTTGTTTCATTTTTTAATGAGGTTGACATGGTAAAAGAACTATCCTAATGATGACTTATTTCATTTTTTAACAAGGTTGACACAGTAAAAGAACTATCCTCATAGGACCTGTTTCTTTTTTTAATGAGGTTGAGACAGTAAAATAACTATCCTCATATGAACCTATTTCATTTTTTAACGAGGTTGACATGGTAAAAGAACCATCCTCATGGTGACATGTTTCACTTTTTAATGAGGTTGACACTATAAAAGAACCATCCTCATAGGGACTTGTTTCACTTTTTAAAGAGGTTGACATAGTAAAAGAACTATCCCCATAATGATTTGTTTCATTTTTTAACGAGGTTGACACAGTAAAAGAAATATCCTCATAAGGACTTGTTTCATTTTTTAATTAGGTTGACACAGTAAAAGAACCATCCTCATAAGGCTATGTTTCATTTTTTAATGAGGTTGACACAGTAAAATAACCATCCTTAAGGACCTGTTTCATTTTTTAACGAGGTTGACACAATAAAATAACTATCCTCATTAGGATTTGTTTCATTTTTTATCGAGGTTGACCAATTAAAATAACCATCCTCATATAAACTTGATCATTGCTTCCAAATGGAAGAAACACATGTCAAGGGGCATACCTCGATCATGGCTTCCAAGAGGTTTTGATCAGAAGGACAAATTGTTCTTTGGAAGGAAAACGTGTTAAGGGAATCAATGGGGATAAGAAAATCAAGTTCAAATGTCCCCGTTGAAGGGTTCACCATGTTAATTACCATATCTGAGTCAAAATAAGTCGAGCAAATAGTCAAAGTCTCACTTACATCAGTAACTAAAAACATGGGACCGATTACAACATAATTAACCTGTGGTGGGGTAGATACCATTTTTCTAAAAGGAACATTAAGGGATGTCGGATGTATGGTAGTTGAATTGAGACCAATGAATGAAAGTTGGTTAATAATCACAATGTTTCCATTGTGAGGGAAAGACATCACGCAAAAGAGTGTGGACACAACAACTTTCATGGCATAGACATAGTCTCACCCATTGAGAAAATTGAAATCCAAGAGGTCTTAGACTACCATAAGATCAATACAAACAATTTTTCCTTCCAGAGTAATTGGTAACTTAGGAAGGATCCCTAAAGGTTCACCAATGGTTCTGTTAAAAGCTAACATGTTTTGTGTAACAGACACAAGCTAAGGGGAACCCAAAGCTTGCCAAGCGATTGAGGAAAAAATACTAATAGAAGCACATTCATCCACATTTCTATGACACACATTCTTACCATGAATCTTCACAATGATTTGAAAAGGAGTGGAAGAAGGAAGATTAGGTTTTGTCAATCTACTCCAATCAAAATAAATAATCTCAGTACTTAGAGGGGGTTCTGTGGAAATGAGTGAAATTCCCCCTAGTGTAGAAGAATCTGAAGTAACAAGAAGAACTTGAGTAGTATTAATTTCACTATCTAAAGGGAGAGTGGGATCAACTGAATTGGAAATTCAGTTGACCACTTGATCAACTAATGTTTCATCAACCTGAGTGATATGTGTTTCACTCTCCATTTTAAGAGTGATATTGATTGTACTTTGAAATAGATCAATCACTTTTTTAACTAACGGTAGGTTCGGAGAAAGCATATGGTAACAAGTTGGAAGTTGATATTGAGAAACAGTAAGGTTTTCCAACAATTTTGAGGCTTTATCCATATGAATGCAAAGGTGACTATGATGAATCCCTTTGCATAACCTACAAGGAAACTTAAATTTACCCTTTTTCCCAGGAACTTGATAATCATTGGTCGATGGGTCAATAGTAAGCTGATAAGAATTTTTAGCCCACACTTCTAACCCCTTTGGAATACTAGGACAATCAATAAAAAGGTGGTCGCCCTTACAAAGCTTACAAGGGTGTTTGGGCTTTCTATGCATGTTGGATGTTTCCTCAACATTACCAATACTCAAAGTTGGTTGGTTGACTTCTCTCTTACCTTTTTTCTTTTCCTTCTTCTTCCATTTCTTCTTCTCTTTAAGAACCTAGTAACTAGCATCAAGGATTTTACCAAGCAAATAAGAATAAAGTGAGGAAGACATTCCTGGTGAAGAAGGTAAAGGGTTAACCAATGATTAGTGTTGTTGAGATAGAGAACATGGTTGAGGTGGTACATTTAGAGTCTTTGGGACTAAAGAAGTTGAAAACAACCACATGAGTAAACCTATCGTGAATCTAGGAAGTGACAACGTAACCATATAAGGAGGACCAACATTTCTAAATCCAGGAAAAGTACTAGGATTCCCGTTAATAGGGATTCCTTGATCGACAACTTCTAGAATTGTTACCATTATATTCAACTCAAATAATTTCTATTAATAATTTAAATAATATTCACAATCCACGCCTAAGGTCTATAAAAAGTAAAAAAAAAAAAGAAAATAACACATGCTAGTAAATCTAAGGAGTCAAACCATTCAAACAAACTTTTCACGGCAAAATCACTATTTGGTGATGAAATCCAACGTCGCAGAGATCAATGTGAAAAGTTAATAAAGATAAAGCAAGTGGAACTAGTTACATTGACAACCTGCTTAATGAACACAATCTGGTGTAAGTAACTTCACTTATTCCATCTCGAGTGAATAATGCCCTCCAAAAAGGTTTAAGTGAGTCTAGCTAATGTATTTTCTAGGTACAGGAGAGACTTCCCCTCCATCATCACCTTGGGTAATAGCCCTAATATTATGGTCTCTAAGGTTACCACTTACGACAATTTAACATGGGGGGACAGTCACAGATCAGATGTACACACAAGGACAGAGTAACAAAGCTCAATATCCTTGAAAGTTTCTTAACATGGTTAATCTAAGGTTTACCTTCATGTGACTCCCAAGCACATTTCATCATTGTTTGTAATATGTGTAAATCACTCTATCGTAACCAATGAAGTGGGGTCAATCACTCCACTAGGTATGATATGATATCGTTCTTAATTCCCTTGTTAGAGGAGCTTCCCAGAGCCAAATTATAATAAATAGATTTACTCCCTATCGCAAGATTCTAGTGTTTGTTTGTATATTTGGAAAGTTAACTCGCTTCCCTATTCCAAATCCCTACAACTTGATCTAATGTAGGTGGAAAGATCCCTAATATAATAAAAATTCTAATTGATTTTATTAGCATTGTTTTTTTTTAAGTTGTTACTTACTCAATGGGTAAATGGATGTGAAACTAATGGTGTTATGACCTGACTTAAAACTTTAATGCAATTGAACATGATATTGTGATATTTTCATTTCGATGAATTATAACTAAAGTAAGGAGAGAGGTTTTCCTTTAAAACATTAACTCTAGAATGTACCACTTCTAATTTTCCAATGAAAATCAAATCCCTAAGGGCCAAACCATGCAATGTAATCTATGCACAATTTTCTTGAAAACTATGCAAATGTAATCTATGCAAGAGAATTCTTCAAAACCAACACAAGATGATTCCAAATTAGTGAAAGAATAACAATACCATTTTCCTTCACCAATGTAACTAAAGCACCAATCGAATGTAACGAAAGGAAATTGGGTGAAAATTCCAAATATCAAAATTAATGACACTCAAAGGCAATTAACACTCAGACACAATTCAGGGGTCCCCGGCAATTGAGGGGCGAAATGTTTCGCAAAATGAAAGAAAAAGAATGCAAAAATTGTTAATAAACTAAGACAAACCTCTGAGTAATGACCAAAGGAAATCAAATTAAGAATTTCTCAAAAAGAAAATTCAAAACACCTAATCAAATTGACAGAGACTTTATAAGACTGTAAGCGAGCTTAAGAAATCACAAAAACAAAAAAATTGGACTTAAATCATAGAAACCATAGCCTTTTCAAAACATTTACAGGGTTGTGCAGGTCACTAGTTCAATTTAGTGTGTTGTGCACTCGGCACCACAGTAAACTGTGCAAATGCACTATGTTGCTAAAGGAAAACTATGCAAACCTAAAAACTTAAGAAAAAAAAAAAAACAACAACAAAGGTCTCAAACCAAAAATTTCAATTCTTAAAAGGGTCTAAAAGTTTCAAGGGTCACAACATGACACAATGGAGAACTCTTGTTCCCAAATATGGTCGCTAATTTGTTAGATGGACAAATAACTTCTTGCGTACAAGAAGGATCTCCCTAGATTTCCAACAAAACCTAGTAACAAACATCAAAATAATTTCTACATTTCTTTAGCCTATTAAAACATGAAACGTGTAGTAAATGAAGAATCACTTACCTATTAGAGATGTGCTTGTAGAAGTCCTTTCAATGCTTTCCACATCCAGCTTTTCCTCAATGCCTTAGAGGCTTTTCCAAAGCTTCCCACAACTTCTCCACGATGCTCCAAAAGAGATCAACATAGATAAAAACATTAAAAGGGATCAAAGCATATCACATATAAAACCAATGGTAAATTAAATCCCTAACTTAACATAGAGCATATAGTTGAATCAATAATTAGTTATAAACCATAGAGCACAGATGCTCAAAATTGGTTTTTACGCAGTGCAACCCAGAATTCTTTTTGTCCCTGGTATTTTTTTACTTCAAGCTTCATAGGGGATTTACTTGAGACACCCATCAGATGGTGAGAGATCTGAATTGATAGTCATGGTAACAAAATGTAGTGTAACAATCCCCCATCCTCGTTGTTCCTGTCTCAAAAACCAGTGCAACATAAATGTTTACAAATTTGGCTTCTACAAAATGCCTGTAGAGTAGGACACTTTATTGAAGACATTCTTTTATATCAATATTAGTGTTCATGAATATTGATAAACATGTCTAAAATTATAATCCTTTCAAAATATTTTTCCTCTGAAGTCACTCGAAGCCTATTATTCCTAGTTCTAACATGGTTTTCTCATAGGGAAAAGCATTGTGTGTGCCCTTCAATTAAAAAAAAAAAAATGTTTGAAATACCTAGCAACAATGGAAATCAACGAGAGTAATGGATATCTCAATTTAGATTCAAAAAGAGAAACATATTCCATCTTCAAGATTGTTCCTAACTTCTAGAAGCTAAAACATATATCCATTGTTAAACATCAGTTCATTGTTCTCTTGAACAAGACAACTTAGGATATTGTTCGTCATAGAGTTATACATAATCCAAACAAATGTCACCTTTGAAACACAGTAATCATAGATAATCTGAGATGGATCAGAGAATTTAAATTCTTAAATCATACTCAGAAGGACTAGCTTTTCTTCCTCTAAGAAATCCATTCCTATATAGTAATTAATGGGTCACCTAAGAAAACCCTAGGCATATTATGCCATGTTTTTATTTATCATATCTCATTGGATGATCATTAGTTTCAACTTTTAATAACCTAAAGAAGTGATATCTGGAAAAATTTGACAGATTTGCATTGAAGGTTAATTTAGGTGAAGCTCATAATATCTTCTATTAAATACCAATACTAATTCAACTATCAAAGAATCAAAACATAGACAAAGATGTTTACTTTATGATGAATATATATTTTGTAATTAGCTGACCCATATCATATCCATATGAATCCACAAAATAGCATACAACTGAAGCAATTTGACTGTAATGTATATCCAACCTAATGTTGACTAGATTTGCTTGGAAATGAATATCCATTTATATTTGTAGTCATTTCCACCTTGGCAACCTTTGTATTCATTGAATTTTAACCCCTACTCTATTTGTCAAAAGCCACATAATTTAGTGTAGATGAGAAGGAACTAGCAAAAGTTGTTATATTTAAGAACAATTAAGTCAATTTTTCCAATCATACTTCTGCAGTCATTAATAGCTTCAATATTTAATGAATAGACAATGAGACACTCAAAAGAACGCTCGTAAATATATATATTGTTAAGTATCATTGCATACTTCTAATGAGGAAGCCAATTTATGGCCTATTCATGTTAGAAATCTACATAAGCCAAATAATTGTCTTGTTGGAAACACCTTTAACTAGGTGTAGATAAAACTTTGATAGATCAAAGAACCATGTAAATACATAATCAAAATATTCTTATTGACTTCCTATAGGGTAGCCACAACTATAATATAATCCATGGGTAACCTAAGTAAACAATAGACAATGCATGCAAAAACAATTTTCCACTGCACAAGTTTAATAGCATTAAAGATGTGATGTCCAAAAAAAAAATGGCAAGTTCACACTCAATGTTAGTTCACATAAATTTCAAAATATCCTCTATTAAATCAGAGTACAATTCAAATATGAATTAATAAAAAAATACATGGCAATATCTACTCAGTGATGACAATATAAAAATTTGGAGTTTGTACTTAGCTAACCAATATCGTTTTCCAAATGAATCAACCCCATAGAATACAATTAAATTAATTTAGCTGTAATCACATAAATCTTTGTTTTTATTTGTTTCCAATTTTTTTTTGAAGATTCACCCTTGCTTTCTTTCTCAAAAGCCACATAATCTGTCATTGATGGAATGGAACTAGGAAAACCTGCAGACTCATGTTGTTGTTTTTTCCATCACACTTTTGTCTGTAAATATATGCTTTAATGATTACTCAATAAATAAGATAATCAAGGATATTGTTCAAGTTAGACTTATGCATTAGGCAAACAAGTGTCACCTTAGAAACAAAATTAACTAACTAAATTATTCTAGTAAACAAGACAATTACTGATAATGTTCATGTTATCCTTGTACATAAGCCAAACAAGTGTCACCTTCAAAACTCACTTAATTAATTGTCACATTTAGGGAGAACTCATATGGCCCAACATGGCTTCCTCTAACGCGACCATGTGGCCAATTAATGGGTAGCATGAAAAAACTACAGGATTAGTACACAAGCATCATAGCTCATTCGAAGAATCTAGTTTTAATAGCCTTAAAGAAGTCATGTCTAAACAAAAATGGTAGGTTTTCAATGAATGTTGATTCAGGCACTTTAACAATATCTCTTAGTACAAATTCAATTATCAATCAATCAAAAAATAGGCATTGATCTATAGTTTGTGACGATATTACATTAATATTTTTTTCTAATTAGTTGTTTAATATCTTCTCCAAATAAATCCACAACATAGCAGATAACTGAGTACTGCAACCAAAATATTTGTAAGCATAATGTTGAACATATTTACTTGAGAGTGTGTGTTACCTTGCCAATCTTCGATACTTTTGAAGTTTCACCCATGCTTCTTTTTTCAAAAGTCTCATACTTATCTTCTAAAGGTGGGAAGTGACTAGCTACATGTGAATGTCCCTCCCATTGTTGAGAAAGAATTATCAAATTTGTCCATTGTACTTATATTTTAATATATGCTTCAACACTTACTCAACAAACAAAGATACATAATTGATTTCTCCATCGTTGGAACATGTAATTGACCGTCATCTTTGGATTATTTGTAACTTTAATATGCTTCTTCTTCTTAAAATATTTGTTATTACCACCAAAAGAGGACTCTAGACTCACAAAATTGTAAGAATCGTGCAGCTTTCAACGTCGAAACTATTTTTTTTCCCGGTGGTTCACAAACATCCGTGGTTAGGGGGTGCAGGCTACGTCCACATAAATTCTAAGGCTGATCTCTAGGATCAAACCCCTTGGCCATCACAGACCTGACCCCAAGGTCTTCGGGTAGAATCGACCCTGTGACTTCCCGTTTTGGCGAGGCACGACTTGACCAGTTGGGCTAACCCTTGGGGCTAAAGGTCGAAACTATTGAGAACAATACTCATTCAATTTTTTGTACAAATTAAGTGAATTTTTAGACTGCAATAATGGAAAATATCACACCTTAGTATCCTTCAAAAATTTTGAGACTGTACAATCCTTGGGTATTTTGTAGGTCACATAATTTCATTTAACTTCTTTGACTAGATTTCTTGCATCTTGATTTTACTGCATGCCAAGGCCTAGACAAATTTATGCAACATTTCTTTTTTCTTAGAAAATACTACTTGTATCACACACAATAATATGTAGAAGAGTGGCAAAGAATAAGCAATCATATTGTAGCTAAAGCTACAATAATTTGAATATGTAGAAACAGAAACATTTTTCGCATTTATAATAGGCAAACTCATGCCAACAATTATTTGTGATATTTTATCAGCGTCTTTAAGAACAAATAACAGACAAGGCATAAATGCTAGCACCATGGGGGATCCTAGAAAAAAATTATGATAACAAGTCTTATAATAGCTCTACTCGGAAAATATAATAGGGAATTTCATAAAATAAGTTCTATTATAAACATTGCAAGTCCTATTCCAAAATTTTAATGTTCATTTTCCTTGATATGAATTAGTAATTTAAAGATGATTTAATAAATGAAAGTCGAGGCAAATACTTCATTACTAATCAAAACACATTTTATCTTTGCAAAGAACAATAAGAAGAAAATAATGAAGGATAGCCTCGTAAAGAAAGATAAAAATCTTCATGTTAGAAATTAATTTTGGATCATTCAGCAACCAAAGTTTATTGCATAAAGATCTTAATACATTTCATTTTTACAAGTTTTTCTTGGATTGATAATAAACAAAAATAACAAACAATTTTTATTTTTATAAACAATGTGAAACTCAAACCGCTATAATGTGTTTTTCTTGTCTCCAGCATTCATCATCCCAATGTTGTGATTCCCAGCCAAAAAATTTTGGCCAGAGCATGGGAACTATGACATTCTTTCCCCTCGGATGTGGTCATAGTCTTCAAGGTGGGAAGCTGCAATTTGATGTACAACTTGGAAATGTCTTCTTTAGATCTTTCAAATAAATACAAGAAATATAATCTAGGATGACATCTTCATAATGCTTCCATCCTTAATCCACCTCATTTTTAAAGTGGATCTTATCACTTATGAGAAATTTGCATCTTAATTGTTATTATTATCAAGTTTTTCTTTGGGATAGGTGTATTGTAGCTTATCCTGCATACAGGTTCTTTACTATTATATAAACTTATAAGTTACACATTAGGATATTTTGTTTGTATTGCATTTTAAAAAGTATACTATTTCATGACAAAATTCAACAATAGATAATACCCTCAACAACATGTTTATGATAGCTTAGGCAATGGTACTGATACTATTTTTGTCATCTCAAATGTATTGGTACTACTAATTCAATACTATTTTTGTCATTTAATGTATCATTACCAGTACTAGTATCAACCACAATCCATAACACCTATTTTTTTTACTTCACATTGGGTTCCCATTATTTGAGAAAAAAATGAAAACTAATGGAAAGAATGGTGCCCTGCACTTTCAACTTTCAGACTTTAATTACCATTTTTTGAGGCATCTATTAGTGGACTAGTTCGTTTGTGTTTTTGGAATTACTTAGTTTTCTTCCCTTCTGAATCATACATCTCATCCAAGAACCTAACCTACCTTCTGAAGGATTATAATAGTATCATGGTTTTTGACAACTGGATTGAAAACTAATGGAAATAATGGTGTCCTACAGCTGGAACTTTTAAGAATTAATTAACCCATTTTTTATGCATCTATCAGTGAACTAGTCAGCTTGTGTTCTCATATCCCATATCCAGATATTCAAGACTTTGGGTAACTATAGACATATTGCATGATTATGACTCTCGGGATACTTCATTCTTGACTCATGGATACATATGGAATTTCCTCTTCACATGAACATGATACAATATATTTGGGCATGAATATAATGTCGGATTGCCAATACTACTTATGTTGACCATGGAACTTCTAGCAAAAAATTTCTATCAGATGGTTGTATTAACTATTAGGGTGTTGCTTTGGAGGGAGGAGTTGGTTCTGAAGCACTCCCAAACCTTGAGAACAAACCCTAGCCACATCGCTCAATGACCACATATGGGGGGGTTCGACCCCCCTAGCCTTTGGCCCCTTCATCTTCAGCAGTTTTCCCTCTTTGCCTTCCAAAGCCCCATCAAGCTCCCGATCCAGGGTCAATGGCAAAGATTCGATGATCCGTGGATCGATGAATACAAAGATCATATGAGTAAACATGCCCTAATATGTTGTTTTATGGGAGTTCGACTCAATGAAAAGGCTCTCTAATGAGGGATAAACCAGAAATGGAAGCCCAAAGGGAACTATGAACTTCAGTTGGGGTCAAGAAGTATTTCAACCATCATCTTCGCTCATAGGGATGACAGGGACTACACTTTCAAAGGAGGCCCATGCTTTTACAACTAAGCAGGACTCTACATGACGTACTAGAAACCCAACTTTGCTCCAGAACAAGAAGATTTCAAAAAGTTCCAGTTTGGCTCAGACTCTACTCCTTGCCTATTGACTACTGGAATAAGCGCATCTTGGAAGCCATCGAGAATCAGCTAGGCATCTTCGTCAAAACCTCAGATCTCACATCTCAAGGTAAATGCATTGCCTATGCTAGAATCTGTGTTTACATGGATGTTTATGGACCCCTCCCAGGTCATATTAATCTGATCCACAAGGGAATTCATTGGAAGAAATCCATCAACTATGAAAAAATCCCATTCAGATTCTGGAAATGCCGACAGCATGGACATCTCATCATGGATGCCCCCTGAATCAACCCCCACCACAAACCCAAGTGAACAAGTCAGATAAACCACCCCCAAATTTCATCCCTGCATCAAGGAAGAACAAAAGGTAGAAGGGAAAAAATCCTATGAAACCCTCCACCAACCCGACCCCCACCTAGTAGAATAGCTTTGAAGCACTAGGCAACCTTGATCCAAACGAGAACCCTCTGGAATCCCTTGCCGCCATTGCTCAAGATCTACCCATGCATGTTCAGTCATCAAACCCATCAAACACCCCCATCCTGAACCCTGACTCACACCAAGCCCAGACTCAGCAACAAAACCCACAGCCCAATCCCTTCCAGAATGATACAAGCCATGTCTAGGTTACTCAATGAAGATCACAACCTGGAACATCAGAGGGCTAAATGGCACCTCCAAAAGACGAATCCTAAAAAATTGTCTTCTCTCGCAATCACCAGACCTTATTCTTCATCAAGAATCCAAATGCTCCTCCAACAGCATAGAGACACTTAAGAAACTCTTTGCAAAAGGCCATCATTTCATAAGCACAAAAGCCATTGGGCAAGCAGGAGGGCTTCTCATATTTTGGAATAAAAACAAGTTCTTTATGCATGATGCTCTATCCACTAGGCATTCGTTATCAGTCATATTCAACATTCCAGAATAAAAGCACATGATATGCATCACCAATGTGTATGGACCTTAGCAAATCCAAGAAAAGTTCAAGATGCTGGAAGACCTGGACGAGATCTGACAACACCATGGGGCCAACCACTGGATCTTAGGTGGTGATTTCAACATAATCACCACCCTAGAGGAAAAGAAAGGAGGCTTAAGAATACTGGATAAAGATGCAGAAGCATTCAACACCTCTATAGCTGCATCTAAACTCATTGATGTTCCCATAGTCAATGGTCTATATACTTGGAACAATAAGCAAGGGAGAAACAGGCAATTTTCATCGAGGCTTGATAGGTTCCTTATCTCAAAATCCATCATGCTCCAAAATCTAGATATGGAGGCCAGCATTCTACCTATTGGGGGATCTGATCACTAGCCAATGTAGATACACTTCACTAATATGGACAAGCCTCAAAACCGACCTTTCAAATTTGAAGGTTTTTGGATAGATCATCTAACCTTCATGAAAAATATACAGAACTTGTGAACTCAAACCACAATAGAGAGCGATAATATCATGTACATCTTCCAGCAAAAGCTCAAGATAATCAAAGCTAATATCAAATGCTATAACATGAACACCTTTGGCAACATTTTTCAAGCCAAAATGGAGCTCGAGGAAAAAATGGCGGGCCTCCAACAAACAATGATCAAGGAAGGGCCCAATGAGGAAAGGTTGGCTCGGGAATCAAACCTACAAAAGCAATAGGAAGAAAGGCTAAGACAAGAAGAGCTGCTCTAGAAACAAAAATCAAGGGTGCAATGGTTAAAACGTGGAGAACAAAACACAAGCATCTTCCAAAAGTCAACCATTCAGCACAGAGCCAACAATCGTATTCTATCCCTCACAAAAGATGATGGCTTTAAAGTTTATACCAGGGAGAAAATAGGATCTGAACTTAACTCATACTTCAATTCACTTCTCATTGATCACAACCATGATAGAACCCAAGCCATCAATAAAGTCGTCGATTCTATCCCCCCAGTTACGGAGGAGAAAAAATCCCTTCCCTTAAGAGATTTCACTGAGCAGGAGATTAAAGAAGTCGTCTTTACCATGGCCACTAACAAAGCCCCTAAATCAGATAGCTTTACAATTGAATTCTTTAAATCTTGTTGGCCCATTATCAAAGCCGACCTCTTCAATCTCATCAAGAACTTTCACAGAACCAAGAGAGTGTTGTCGACCATCAATGCCACCTTCCTCACCCTAATTCCAAAATCTGATCACACTGACTCTCCCGACAAGTTCCGGCCCATAGCCCTATGCAATGTCCTTTATAAAATCCTTTCCAAACTGATGGCTAATAGACTTAAACCCATCCTCCCATGAACCATATCTCCATAACAATGAGGATATGTTGAAGGCAGACAGATAACCGATAGCGTAATTCTCACTCAGGAAGTTCTACATTCTATCAAAACACAAAGGATTCCAGGTATGCTCATCTAGCTTCACCTCTCAAAGGCCTTTTAAAAAATTAGCTGGACCTACATCAAAGAAATCCTCCAATCTTTCAGCTTCAGTCAGATCTAGATAAATTGGATAATGGAAATGGTCTCAGGAGCATTCTTTTCAATCATGCTGAACAGAGGTCCCCTACAACCCTTCCTTCCGTCTAGAGGTATAAGATAAGGAGATCCCCTATCGCCTTTTCTCTTTGTTATCTTGGTAGAGGGCCTGGGAAGATCTCTATCCCAAGCAAACCAGAAGAATCAACTCAAAGGAATCAAAGTTGCACGTCAAGGCCCCACAGTAACGCATTAGAAATTTGTAGATGATACAATGCTCAAGGGATCCCCCACAATGAAGGAAGCTCGAACCTTCAGCAAGGTGCTAAAAACCTTCACGAAGGCCTCAAGTATGAAAATCAATCTCACAAAATCCAAATTGTTTTTCTTCAATACGTCTATTCCTATGTAGAGAAATCTTAGCAAAATTCTCAATATTCAGAAGAACTCCCTTCCAACCAAATACCTTGGTATCCCACTCTCGGAATATGCCCCCAAATCTGCAAACTAGGAAAACCTCCTTAACAAAATGAAGGTCAGATTAAGTAGCTAGACTCACAGAGCCCTAAACATGGCCAATAGACTAGTGTTGATCAAATCAGTTCTTCAAACAATGCCAACCTACATGCTCTTGGCCCTAGTGGCACCTAAATTAGTTTATAAATCCATTCGAAACATCTAGCGGTCCTTCCTCTGGAATGGAGATTCTAAGAAACCCAAATGAGCCCTCCTCAAGTGGACAGACATGTGTAAACCAAAATTGGTAGGAGGACTGGGCTTAAGAGATCCTGAAATCCTAAGCAAGGCTGTAGCAGCAAAAATATGGTGGAGATGGGTGGAAAATCCCAATTCCCACTGGGGCACCTTGTGGAAAGCAAAGTATACGAATCAAGTCTAGGACAAATACCTTATCAGGATCACTAGTAACACTCAAGGATCACCCCTCTGGAACAAAGTATGGGAAAATCGACACATTGTTCAAAAGCATAGCTTCTTGGAAGTGTACGAAGGCAACACCACCCTCTTTTGGGAGGATACCTGGCAGCAACTACCCCCCTTGGACCACCCAGATTGGACTACTCTTAAAAGGGACATACAAGAAGTAGGGTTGGTAAAGGTAGCATACTACTGGCAACCTAGAACATCGGCTACCACATGGCAAACATGGCTATCTGAAGAGCAATGGCTAATCTAAGACCACAATGAGAATATAGACCCTCTCTTACAAGAACTAGACCAGTGTAGAATCCTCACATCGAATAGAGAGGATATCCTTCAGTGGGGAAATAATCCTAAAGGGACTTTCAGCCTCAAAGAAGCCTACAAAATCATGGCTGCTTCTCCTGACCTGCAACCAGACCCCAAATGGCATGCTCTATGGAATAGAGGAAATTGGCCCAAAACCACCCTGTTCTCCTGGCTGGTCTTACATAACAGAGCACTCACATGGGATAATCTTTAGATACGGGGTTTCATTGGGCCTTCCCACTGCATCCTTTATGAGAAAGATCAGGAAAATCTCAATCATATTCTCAACACCTGCCCCACTACTTTCTCTCTTTAGGAGGACATGGCCATCATCTTCAGACAATCCGACAGAAATAGGAACTCTATCTGTCATACATTGAGCAACTGGAGATCCTCCATATCTCTAACAATCTGGTCAACAAAGCATGGAATCTCATTCCGAGAGCCATAGCTTGGATCATGTGGAAAGATCATAATGCAAGAATCTTCAAGAATTCGGTGATGACAGTGGAAATGTTAATAGGAAAAATGTGACAGCTAATCACAGAATCGATCCATGCCATGTATATAATGCAGTAGGAGGGAAACACATCTATGAATGACCAATGGATCATCCAGATCCTAGATCTCAAAGCCAAGACCACTCCCACAAGAAGGAACTAGGCCTCCACTGCGGCGACGCAGGACAAATGGTGTCTGCCTCCATTTCAAACATTCAAACTGAATTTCAATGGGGCGTCAAAGCAAAACCCTAGAAAAGCCAGATACGGTGGAGCAACCAAGGATCACGCCGGTAACATTCATCTTATCTACCATGGAAATCTTGGCATGAATACCAATAATGCTACAAAGCTAATTGCTCTCATCAAAGGCATCACCTTAGCTTATCGCTACAGACTTCTACCTCTGGTGGTGGAAGGAGATTCAGATATTGTCATCAAGATGATGAGAAAACTCCAAAATGGCACTCAGGTGGACAAGCTAACACCCAGCTGGAGGCTCTCGGAAATCATGAAGGATCTACAAGTCCACCTTCGCAACATTCAAGGTGTCACCCTTCAAGTGGTTCGAAGAACAACAAATAAGTGGCCGACACCATGGCCAATGTTGGCGTTCAATCCAATCTTAAAGATTATCACATCCTTTGGCAAGACCTGGAGGAGGGGGAACTCAAAGCGAAGTGCAATACCATAAACAATGTGGACCATCAAGCATTATAAACATGCAGAGCATGACGGTCACAATTTTCCTTTGATTCTTCTATTTATGAATCTATATCGATAATTCTACAGGTTGTAACTGTTTTATCAAAAAAAAAAAAAAAAAACAGAGACTAGATCCGCTCAGCTATATAAAGGCAGACACAGGGAGGTCCCCTTGACTCCCACTCTACATTATGTATTCTTCTGTATTATATTAATATAAAGTCTCGCTGAACCTTTACCAAAAAAAAAAACTATTAGGGTGTTTCTTTGATACTTTTCTAATAGTAGTAGTTTTCCCTGAGATATTTTGTAATAGTAGTAATATTTCTTTCGAGTCCACCAAGTTTCCATGGTCTTTGCAATATGGTTGACACTGCAAACTATTTAATATCATCGTGTTGTTATAGTAGTTATTACAAATTGTTTTACAATGTTGGAAATTGTTAGGGCCCTATAATTTATAGGATCAATTGATGATTATCTGTTGATTTTCTCCCATGAGTTGTTGTAAATAAATATTACATTCTGCAAATTATTTTCAAACATTAAAAGAAAGAAGAGAAAAAATAGGATATAAAAAAGAGAAAGAAAAAGGAAAAAGAAAAAAATAGGGGATAATATTATAATATATATATATTATTATATATATATATATATATGAAACAAAAGAAAAGAATAAAAAATTTATTAAAAAATATAAAAATCAGCCCCTATAGCAAGCCAATCAAAATGCTTCTTTACATTACCTCTGTTGGAATGAGCTCTGCAACCCTAATGGAGAGGCAACCATGAGCTAAATTGTATCTTGATCCCAAAAAACCTGACGACGTCTGCAAAGCTACAAACCAGGAGGCGGGGAACCAAATCGGAATGACAGAGGAGGAATGGGTGGGGGGGGGGGGGCGCGGAAGAGATCCCCTCCTACTGAGATGCGGTGGTAGGGGATTCCCACCAGAATACAAGTAATCCGAAACAAGCAGGAGATACCAACAAAATGTCAAGACCTGTCCTCGGGGTGTGATGGAAGACAGGCAGTAGAGGAAAATGTTTACCATGTGCGACGAAGAAACCGAGATTCATCATTTCGATGAACAAACTGGAGCAATACATAAGTTACATGAAATACCACGCACTAATATGTAAGTTCATCAGAGTATGGCCAACAGGAAAGGAGCTCACCAAATGAATATAGAAAAAATGGCAGCCTAGAAGTCATATCGAGCTCAAGCTGGGAGCTTGAGGCTTCTTCACGGTAATATTCTCGAACCTGCAAGACAAAGAAAAAGTATTTGAAAATGGTCCTTAATTTCATTATAATGTTGTTTATGAGATATTGGGAAGAATGCTATGACCCAGACAAGGAAACATTTCTGGCAACCCCGGTTTGGGTCAGGTTATTTGGTCTCCCAATGGACTTCTAGGACCCATAAATATTGGAGGGCATTGGAAATACAATAGGAAGGTTTGTTAAAATAGTAGAAATCACAAAAAAAGGAAGATACACTTCATATGCAAGAATATGTGTATACATGAATATAGTTGAACCTATACTAGACTCATTGGAACTAGAATACCACGAAGAGGTATTGCAGCAAACTTTAGACTATGAACACATCCCATTCAGGTGTAGAAGATGTCATGAGTATGGTCACCTATTTAAGGAGTGCCCAATGAACCCAGAGGAGGGAGAGAACATGAAAAAACAATAGAGGAAACATCAGGAAGATAATGAAGGGTTTCAAGAGGTGAAAAGCAAGAGAAGACAAGCAAAAGAGAACCCCCAACGCAGGGAAAAAATAATATCAAGCTCATCCGAGTAGAAAAAATAGCTTTGAACCATTACAGGGAGAAGAAGAAGAAGACAATGAGGCCCAAACTATGGACTATCAGGAAAAAGGAAAGAAGAGTAGTTCAAGTCAAGGCAACCCAAACCCCAAAAGGAAATCCCAATGAGAGCTAACAAAGAAGGAGGAGAAGGAAGACAGAGAGAAGATGGAAAACACCACAATGGAAATAGACCCAACTAAGGGAGAAGAATTAAGCATGTAAGAAGAGGTGTTGAGGAAACTATTAAATGAATGGAGAAACCTAGATGAAAGATTTATACCAGAAGACAAAAAAAGACTATACAAGAAACATTCCAATAGTATCAAGCTAAAAAAGGGCAGGGACAGGTGGAGATGGCAAAACAATTGGGGTTACATCAAGATAAATCCCAAGAATACTCAAATTAAACTAAAGGAGGAAAGAAAAGAGGTCAAAGAAACCTACAAGAATCTATACAAAATTGGGATAAATGTTGGTGAATACAGGGAGGGTGGTACCGCTATCAGCAGTATACCAACAAATAAATAAAGTAACCCAATGATAATTACATCCTAGAATATAAGCATCCTTAATAGTAGAGGCAAATAGAGACATTTAACTGAGAGACTAAGAAAAGAAAAACCTCAACTCATGCTGCTATAAGAAACACAAATTACAAGAGGGAAAATGGAAAATATATTACGTAAAATAAAACCAAGGTATGAATGCATGACCATAGATGCGAGAGGTAGTGCGGGTGGAGTAGCAATACTATGGAACTCAACAGAGATCACAGTGGACTACTAGATAGATATGAAGAGAATCCTCACGGGGTGGTTTTTCCTGATAGGAAATAGAGAATGGTTCCTAGTCTCTGCAGTATATGGCCCTCACATTCCATTGGAAAAGGAAAATTTCCTCCAACAAATAATGAAGCTTAGCCAGCTACACAAAGAAAAACTTTGGTTGGTAGTAGGGGACTTCAATTTAATAACAAAAATAGAGGAGAAAAAAGGGGGATTGCGAAGAGAAGAGTTGAAAATGGAGAAATTCAGAGATTTACAAGAAGAACTAAAATTGGTGGACATCCCAATTATAAACGGAAAATATACGTGGAATAATAGAGGGGGAGGGAGAAGACAAATAGCCTCTCGATTGGACATATTCTTGGCAACAGAACACTTCATTAGCAAAGATATATTCTATGAAGCATCAATTCTTCTATGTTTAGGGTCGTACCACTGGCCTATTAAACTCAAAGTAGAAATGAATCAAGGAAACCAAAACAGACCCTTTAGGTTTGAGGCATTTTGGCTAAGATAACCGACCCTATTAGATATAATGAAGGAATGGTGGAATGAGAGTGAGATAGTAGGGAGAAACCTGATGCATACCTTTCAACTCAAACTAAAAGATCTAAAAGGTAAAATAAAGAAATGGAATAAGGAAGAATTCGGCAACATACAGAAGGAACATGAGTTAATCCAAACAAAGATGAAGGAAGTTCAACAACAAATAATCAATGAAGGTAGAAGTGAAGGGCTAGCAGAGGAGGAAGGGCAACTGATTAATAAAATGGAGGAAAGAAGAAAACAAGAAGAAATACTATGGAAACAGAAATCAAGAATCTAATGGTTAAAGGAAGGAGAAAGAAACACAAGGTTTTTCAACAAAGCAATGATCTATCAAAGGCAACAAAATGGGATCTTCTCCTTAGTATATCAACAAGGCAATTGTCTTACCCAAAAGGAAGACATGGAGAATCTGCTAGTACAGCACTTCAAAGGGCTATTGACAGAACCAAACATAAGAAGGGAGGCAAACATAAACAAAATCATACAACACATCCCTAACCTAGTGAGAAGAGACTAGAACATAGCCCTATTAAGAGAAATATCCAAGACAAAGGTAGAAGAAATCATTAGGAACAAAGCACTAGGGCCAGATGGAGTCACAACTAAATTCTTCCAGGTGACATGGCCATTCCTCACTGAAGACACAGTGAAATTAGTGGAGGAGTCTAGGCGCACCAAAAGAATGCACCCGGCCCTGAACTCCACATTTCTGGCCTTGATCCCCAAGATAGAGCATTCGAAAGAACCGCAAGGGTTCCGACCAATAGCACTCTGTAATGTCATATACAAAATTATGGCTACAATTATGGTAAATCATTTAAAACCTATACTACCTAGGTTGATATCTCAGGAATAGACAAGGTTTGTCAAAGGACGACAAATAACAGATGGCATAGTGGTGGCACAAGAGGCAATTCATTCATGAAAAAAACAAAAACCAGGTTAAATTAGACTTGGTAAAAGCCTATGATCGATTGAATTGGGATTATTTACAAGGAATATTGAAGGCATTCGGCTTTGATGCAAGCTGGATAAGCTGGATAATGTCGATGGTAACAATGCCAGTTTTGTCAATTCTTCTCAATGGATCTCCCACAGAGGCATTTAATGCAACCCGACGGCCCAGGCAAGGTGACCTGGTTTCCCCTTTCTTCTTTATCCTGGCAGCGAAAGGCCTTGGAAGGTACATAAAGGAGAAAGTTTGAAGTGAACAATATACTGGCCTCAGACTATGGGGGAATGATCTACCATTAACTCACCAACAATTTGTAGAAGACATAATGATGTATGGATAGGAATCGCTCAAGGAAGCTAGGAAAATTATGGAAAATATCTCAAGCTTCACTAGTGCTTCAGGGACGGAGATAAACAAAGATAAGTATGATATTTTTTCTTCAACAAAACAACACCCTCACAAGCCTTCTTAGCAAGAGTAATGGGATTCATAATAGGAAATTTCCCCACGAAATACTTAGGAGTCCAACTAAATGATCAGCAAAACAGAGTGGCAAAATGGAAACCCCTGTTAGGAAAAATCCAAAGAAAGATGCAGAATTGGACATTGAGGACACTGAATATGCCAAGTCATGTAATATTTCTAAGATCAGTATTACAATCTATCTTGATATACCAGCTTACTACTCAAGTGACTCCCAAAACAGTATGCCAAAAGATGATAGACATCTTCAAAAAACAATTATGGCAAGGGCCTAGAACAAAAAAAACGGGCGCTTCTATCATGGAACTGGTTCAGCAAACCCCTAAAATAAGGAGGCCTAGGACTCTGAGATCCCTATATACTGAATCAGGTTATGGGGGAAAATTTTTGGTGGAGATGGATCTAGGGACAGGTAGACCTGTGGAAACAACTATGGGAAAGGAAATATGACATGCATAGGGCACTAGAAGGAAAGATGAGACTCCAAGACAACAAGAAAGGTTCAACAATATGGAACCTAGTTGTTGATTATAGAAATCAAATCAACAACCATAGCTTCTGGGAAATCAGAGGAGGTGACAAGGCCAATTTCTGGGAAGAAGCATGGAAACAGAGAGAAAAACTAAACATTAAGCCTCAGCTAAAATAATTCCACCAATATACCAGCATCCATGGGGAAAAACAGTTAAAAACTTCTAGTGCATAGATCCTGGAGAATACTGGAGAAAGTGGAAACAAAAACAATATTGGCCAGATGCACCAAAAACACCCCAGTAGAAGCTATATGAAAATGAAATAGCAACTAGGAAAATTGAAAAAAAGAAGGGCCAAACATACTAAGATGGGGTTACAGGATCAAAGGGATGTTCACAAATAAAGAGGCTTACCAACTACAAGCTGAACATCTCAGGCATCAAGAGACAAATATCTGGGAAAGCATCTGGCAAGAAAAGACATGGCCAAAGGTTGCTTTCTTCATGTGGATCCCAAGCCATGGATGTGCACTTACATGGGATCAACCGCAAAAAAAGGGTTGCAAGGACCCTTGATATGCTACTTATGCCAAGAACAAGCAGAAACAATGGAGCACATGACCAATACATGCAGATACAGTGATAACATGTGGAAACATCATAATCAACTCTTCGGAGTTAGTGATAGGAATCCGAACAACATGAAGACAACAATAGATAATTGGTGGAAAAATCCTTACCAAAATACAATCCTGAACTGAGCCTGGAGAATTTCGCTAGGGTTCGTCCTGTGGGCAATATGGAAGGAACAAAACAACCTGATATTCAAAGAAGAAAGAAGAACAAAAGCTAAAAAATGGAATCAGATAATCCAGAATATAAGAGAGACAATACTGGCAGAGAAATGGTATGAGGAACATTGGAAAATCAACCCATGGGAAGAAAGAATAATGAAAAGCCTGAACTTGAAACCTAGTATGTTGAATGCATCCTCGTGGAAGCGCCATACCCTCAATGGAGAGGAGGAAAATTGTTGAAAATGCAACAAGATGATGAAGCTTAGTGAAAAGAAGTCGCCTTTACTAAATGGGCCCGCAGGCTATTTTTGGCGCAAAGTCTATTTTTAGACTATGTCTATTTTTAGACATATGGATCATGGTCTATGAGTTACAGGATGTTATTTATGGATGATTGGTCATGTTGGTAAAAATAGATGGACCTCTATTTTTAGACATATGCATGGAGTCTATTTTTAGACTACGGATGTGGCACATGCAACTGCCAGAATGAAATACACTTTTCCTATGGGTTAGTTGAGCTATTGCATGATGGACTTTAGTTAGAACTCAAGTGATTGAGTTTGGTGGAGTTGATTGAGGAGTTGATGGAGTTGTGTTCAGTTTGACTTAGTTGAACTGGTTGTATTTAGTCTAACTGACAAATACACTAGTGATGAGTGGTGTGAATTAATTATTAATTAATTCACTAAATATTAACTGATAAATCAACTAAATAATACATCAGTTAACTCAGTGGATGGACAGTTCGGTGGAGACAAGTGTTAGAGGTGGGTGAAAGGGTGAGTCTACTATCAGTTGTGACTATAGCTGTGCATGAGATTTGCACAATCATTGATTGAGATTGCCAATGAGGATTGCGCGGTACAAACCAAGGGAATTCGAATTTTGTGGAGTATCTATTCTCAATAGGTATTGCACAATGGATGCAGGAAAACAGTGGAGGAGATTTGAACCTGTGACTTGATTCAGATCTGAGCTAGTTTGTGTGTAACAGGTGGAGATAGTACTGAGTACTTGTGAGGAGTATTATACTATGTATTGTTACATGTTCTCTATCATTTTAATATACAGATAGTTTGGGGTTTTCACCTGTATGCTTTCCCCATTACATACTGTGTTAATATGTGTGATTGATGCTTCAATGTGCACATGGGATTGTTTCTTTAATTCCGCAAATTGATGATCAACGTAGAGGAGGTTATGTATTATGCATGCATTCCACAATAGTGTATAATCAGGATAATCTCTATGAATAAGTGTTATATTATTCAAAATTTCTACAAAAATCACTATAAATAGCCTCAAAAAGAATTTATCAAGCTTAATTTCAATGGGGATACAAAAGGGAACCCTGGAGGCGCTATGACAGGAGGATTATTCAGAGATGACAAGGGGAAAACACTCAAAATCTATGCCATGGACTATGGCAATGCAACCAACAATGAAGCAAAGCTTCATGCTCTGAAAAGGGGACTATAAATTGCGATAAGAGAATGATTCCAAAGACTGCAGGTAGAAGGAGACTCGAAAATGGCGATCAAAATGGTGAAGAAGATACAGCAAGGAACACAATGGGAAAAAATTATCCAAAGTTGGAGAACTGCTTGGCTGGTCCAAGAGATCAGCAAGCTAATCCGACAAATAGGATACATCATCCCAACAGATTTCTGAAGGCTGGGCAATGTGGCAGTAGAAAATCTGGCAAACTAGGGATGCGGCCAGGTAGGTAGAAACATAGATATAGAAATAGAAGAGCTATCACAAATGGAGGAAATGAGGAAACTAGTGGAAATACTATAAAAAGTCAAGGAGCATAAGGAGAACCCCCAATCGGGGGGTAGCAAAGCAGAGGAGGTGGGCCAGCAGAGATGGGAAGTGGAGATGTTAGACATCGTCCACATGAACGCAAGGACAAGGATAAATTCAGGAAGTGGAGGGAGAGGACAATGGGAAGGGCGGGTGGAAGGATAGGGCAGGGAAGGAGTAAAACTTGAGAGAATGCAGGTGGATTCAAGAAGGGAAGACATTGAGGAAGGTATGGGAGCCAGTGGGAGAGCAGGTAGAATGATGCTAGCAAGTGGCAAGATAATGAAGGAGGACTCACGGCAAGAGAAGTCGGAGGCATGCGTGAGTTAATGAGAGCCAAAGCGAGAAGGGACAAAGGGTCATCATCCTCAACAGATGGCATAGGGAAAAGGGCAGAAAGTAAATGTGAAGGACAAGTGGTAGATACAAGGAAGGAAATGAGGGAAAGGGGGATAAAACAAATGGGCAGAGAGCCAGTTGGTAGTTACATGTAGAAGGCGAGAACGAGAGCAGAAGCAAAGAAAGGTGGTAGAAGGACGACGACGTAGCCCGGGGAAAGCAGCGGCGCCAACTCTGGTAGACGATGTTATAGATCCATTTGGGCACATCACTCCCATCATCTAGATCAGTGTTTTAGGGCTCATCAAACCCTAATTTCAGTTGCTACATGCCCTAAACAAGTCAATCTTTTGAATGCCTCCTTCCCAAACAGTTTCGAGGCCTGAAGACATCCTGAAATGACCTCTATAGGGACCAGCACAAGTAGGCCCATGAAAGGGTGCGTTGTAGAATAGTGAAGTCCATGCCAGGATGCTCTGCAGAGCACTTAGGCCCTCTTTGACCTGTGCTGGGCGAGTTTGAGCAAAATTCACATAGGGTTTGGGGAATATTCTTATCTTCTAGAGCCTTCTAGAAGATTCCCACACTCATCATCTCCTATGATTTCGAAAATGGATGAGGAATGAGTTAAGATACCTCCTATCCTCTCATCGCTTCCTCCATGGAACTGATTCTAAGTATGGAAGGCCATTCAATATCCTCATTAATGAGAAAACCTCCTCCATCTTCTTATAAATTGAGCACTCATCTAAGTGATCAAGGGCTGGACTTTGATGAATTGTAAGGAGATAATGTTAGTTTGAGAATTGAGACTATTATAAGTGTCATTATGCTATCAGAATGTCATGCTTATTATGTGATGTGGATGGAACCAAAGCTGGAGGAGTGACTTCGAATCAGGCTTCATGGTTGTAATTCTTCCTTCTATTCAATAAAGTATTTATACCTTTTTCCATATGCTTATCTTGATATGTGATGCTTATATGTGTGAATGTATCTGATTCCATTTACTTGTAATCAATATATCTTTTTCTTTGATTGGTTCTTTGTCTTGTTAATGTTTACAGGTACTTCTCAAGTGTGTTACGTACGGGAAGGAGCGACATGGCCGATACAAAGGAGACAAGAGGAAAGTTAAAGTACAAGTAGGTCCTCTCATTCTCTTTGTCTTATCTATTGTTTATAGAAAAATGCTAAAGTGCTTTAAGCTGCTATTCTAGATATGGCTACTTATCTAGGGAATTAGTATTTACCCGTAGATACCAAATTATTCATAACAAATTGGTAACTCCATTGGGAACGATCATCGTCCCCAGTAGCTTAACACATCCTAGGACACTCTAGCAAACCTTACTTCCTTTCATTTATTTTATTTCATCCTTGTTGAATTGAATTTTGGTCAAAAACTATGTTTAGTTGCCTCTTGATATGGGTTACTGTCACCAGTGTGAGGGACATACTACATTGCAGAGCACCCTTGGCTTAGGGAAAGTCCTTTCAAGCACATTGTCTCCCATTCAGGGCTGCACTGATCCTCCTTGGGTCATTTTTCCACCTTTGGATAGGGTTTCTCACCAATTTTTTTCTGTTTGATTGCTTGTTGATTGATCAATGAGTGTCATGTCTCTAAAATCAAGATTATATATCATTTTCTAGCCCTACTTTGACTTGATTGATTAATGTTTCTTAAATGATTGCTTGTCATTATCGATTCATGGTCAAAGCTAGATTATAGTCGATTAATCTTTGTTTGAAAGAAAGTGTCGTAAAAGTCTTCTTTTCGTTCGAAATGAAACTGTCATAAAGTCTTCTTTTCTTTCGAAATGGAATTGTCGTAAAGTCTTCGTTCTTGCAAAAATATTGATTGATTGTATGTGCATTAGTTTCCTTTTATTCATTTCAAGTTAAGGGAATTGAAAAGAAAAACTTGCATTGTGCATTGAAAAATTTTGTGTGTTCACATAGGAATAGTTTAGGGAAACTGCATTAGATTTGTTCTTTGTTCTTTGATTAAAATAATCTGATTGCTCTATCCCTACTAGCTAAAGTTTGTATTATTAAAATTGAATGAAAAGAAGGCTTATCATATTAGTTGCATTCTAGGAATTGCAAACATACATCACGTGGTGAACCTTGAAAGGAAAATTGTTAAGAATATCAACTTAAAATTCCTCTGAATTAACCTAATGGAGCGTTGTCACCTAATGCAAAACATTTAGAGGTTCTAGGCTAGAGACGCGTTCCGGCATCGTAAAACATAGCAGTTGTCACTAACTTGTCAGCGATACATCCCGAGTGTGATACCTCATTCCACGTACGTGAGTATATCGTAGCTTGTCCATGTACCTTCGAGTATATAGGGCAGTGTTACAGTATGTAAAGTATATGGGAATGCTCTCACTGTGCGGTTTCGCGTTAGACAGCGCTAATACGGATTGGGCCTCCACGTAATTTCGAGTATATATGTGAGGGAAACACTAGGTTTTTATCCATCCTTAGGTAACCGAGTCAGCCGCCTTGTACACTGTGATACACCAAACACAGCATTCGAGGAGATTTCCTACCCGTACATCTTGGTTCGCCAGGAGGTATTCTGCAATTCACACTTACTTGGTAATCATTTTGCCTAGATCATCCCTCTTTTTCTTTGTATTGTTATTTTGATTAAAATAAAATTAATTGACTGCAGATAAAATCCTCCACGCTCACTCCTTAGTTGATCTTAGGTTGAGACATATGGCGACAAATCTGGGGTTCACTGATCAAGGAATTCCTTTTGATGAGAGTCCTAATCCTTTTCCTCCTTTTGGAAATATTGGTGCTCCTTATATGGCTACATTGTCCCTTCTAGGACTTACCATTGGCTTGCCAGTATGGTTGTTTTCAACCTCCTTGGTTCAAGATGTCGTGATTTCCCTGCAATCGAGTACTCCTCTGACTAGACAAAATCAACCTCCAGTTGATCCTAAAGTTGACCCTTTTCCTTCTTCCTCGGTTGTTTCTTCCTCCCCTTCTTCCTCTTTGCATAGAGAAAGTATTGGTACTAGTAACTAGGTGGCTAAGAAGAAGAATAAAGGGAAGAAGAAGAAGAAGAAGAAGAAAATTCAGTAGGGGGCAACCAAGCAACCATTTCTTTGAATGCAACTTCTAATGAGAAACCATTTGATAAGCCTCACAAAGTTCGATATCCATGAAAACTTTGTACGAGAGACCATGTTCTTCGAAATTGTCCTGATATTCCTCAGATCTTAGAAGAATGGTCTTCTCGTTCACATCATCATGTGTCATCAACTTCTGGAGATTATGCTGGTGACACACCATCAAAGAGTGGTAGTAAAGTTCATGGAAAGAAGGGTAAAGTTAAGTTTCCCTATAGGCTATGTGAAGGGAATCACCCCATTCACCTTTGTCCCTATCTAGATGAAGCCAAAATAGAGTTGGATAACTGTCTTGCTTCTCCGCAGTGAATTCCATATGGTTACAGGAGACTCTCCCTTAATCCTTCACTAGTTGATAAAGTGACTGGCCCAAATCAATCATCAGTCAAACCCACTCTCTCTAAATGTGAGTCGAATGAGTATACACCTCACCCATCATAGGTCGAGGAAACAGTCGACCCGACTTCACCTTCTGTTAATCATACCTTTCCTGCGGAGACTGATTATGATACCACTCAGGTTCTTTTTGTTTCTTTAGATTCTAATGAGCTTGGAGACAACCCTCATATTCCATCAAGATAGGAAGAAAATCCTCCCATTCCCGTAACACAAGGGGACAATACTCTTGTTTATTTGATACCCCCTCCAAGTAGTCTGGTCACTTCCTTTGATTGGAATCAACTGGTAGGATGTTGTCTTCCTTCTTATGTGCCTTTCTAGATCATAGTACAAGTTTTTAATATGATTGTACCTAGCACTATTATAGATGAATGTGCATCTATGAGTATCCTTTCCTCCACTGCTTGGCAAGTGCTCAGTTCGCTGCCACTTGTGCCTGTTACCTAGAATTTGTTGGCTTTTAATTGAGAAACCATTCAACCATTCAAGATCCTACCTCATTTACCTATTACTTTGGGAGGAAAAATTGCTTATCTGAATGTGATGGTAGTCCCAGGCTCTTTAGATTACAATTTACTTCTTGGGCACGGCTATGTTTATGACATGGGAGTTATTGTTTCAACACTCTTTTGAGTGATTTGTTTCCTGCATGAAGGCAGAATTGTCACCATTGACCAACTTTCATTTCCCAATCCAAATATGGGTTCCAGTCAATCGTCTTCCCTAAATGGTCCTTTTGTACCAATTGTATCATCCTCGCCATGGGTTAATTATGTGGCAACCCATTCCATGCCTACATCAACGGATGATTAATTCCGTGATGTTGTACATTATGTACTAGAGGTATTGGAACCAGATCTCTCTAATGATCCCTTCTAGAGCATTTTTCTCCCATCTGATGAGAACCTCTTGGAAGTAATGACCTCTTATGGGTCGTGAAACAAGGAATATGAGGACAGTTCCTTGTCTTGTGTGAACCTCCTTAAAAAATGAAACAAGGAATTTGAGGATAGTTCCTTGTCTTATGTTAACCTCGTTAGAAAAAGAAACAAGGAATATGAGGATAGTTCTTTCACTATGTCAACCTCATCAAAAAATGAAACAGGGCCTATGAGCATAGTTCCTTGTCTTGTGTCAAGCTCATTAAAAAATGAAACAAGGAATATGAGGATAGTTCTTTTATTGTTTCAACCTCATTAAAGAATGAAACCGGTCCATGAGTAGAGTTCCTTGTCTTGTGTCAAGCTCATTAAAACATGAAACAAAGTCCCCTGGAGCCATCCTGGAGCAAAGTTCCAAGTCGATTCTTTGATTAGATCTTGTAAAATCTCAATCGAGTCTTTCACTTGATCTCATAAATGAACCTTCTTTCCAACCACCTCATAGCCACGAGTGGTCTATTAAGGTGAATCCAATGAAGCTTGAGGGGCATGCACCTAGAATCGAGCCATCATGCTAGGGGCATGAAAACCAATCTCAAGCATAGTTTTTCGTTTCAAGCTTGTGTAAAAATTAAACTGAATCCAAGCATAGTTTTTCGTTTCAAGCTTGTGTAAAAATTAAACTGAATCCAAGCATAGTTTTTCATTTCAAGCTTGTGTAAACATGAAACTGAATCCAAGCATAGTTCCCTATGGTTCAAGCTTGTGTAAAAATGAACCCATCTTCATTTTAACCCTCGTGATTGCCATTCTATCAGCCTCTTTCATCATATGAGCCTTGGTTTGTCTCCTTCCATCGTCACTATCTACTTGGCCGATCATACATTTTCACTGGGTTGTTTTACTCTTTTTTGAGGAACAGTGGCAATGAGTGGTCTTATAAGCCAACCTCTTCACATAAATCAACATGTTTTGAGAAGTTCCAACATCACAGGAACCAGTTGTTGTCCTAGATGCCACTCGTTCCTCAAAGTGGAGTCCTCTTTAAGCTCTTTTCAGACTCTCTAAATATGAAAAGATTGTCAAACGCTTGTCCTTTTCATCTCATTAAAGAATTAAAAATGACATCTACTCAGTATGAGTTTAACCCTTTTTTGGGCTGAGATAGATTATTTATGAAAAAGGAATATGTTTACCGAAAATTGTCAATAAGTTCTCTCTCATATTGTTTTACACTTTTTCAGGCTTGAGAGACATATTTACGAAAAAGAACTTGTGGAATTTTCTTTTCGTCCCTTTTCAAACTCTTTAAACATGAAAAGGAATGACTTATCTTTGTCATTAAACTCGTTAAAACATCAAATAGCGACAGGCTTGTTGATCATGACAAGACCGAGTTTCACATTCACTAGACTCGTTAAAACATCACATAGCGATGGATTCACCGGAAGGGTGGAATTATACAACAAGCATATGTTATCATCCTCAAGCTTGATAAAAAATAAAGAGGTGTTGGTCAATAATGACTGGAGAAAATGGAAAAAGGGGTAAACCACTTTTGGTAGCAGGTCGCTCTTGAACATGACACTTTCACTACATCATCATGACTATTTGGGTTGGGTTATCATCTTGATGGTTATGATACCGTTGGCCTATCATACCATCCATCACTTTTTTCTGGGTCAATGCTACCAATTCATTTCAATGTCACCAACATGTTTAAGAGAAGTCATTCAGTCAAAATTCATCCTTTGCAATACCATAAACCTTCGTTTTCATGACCGCCATTCCTAAACCTTGTGTCGTCAATCAAATTCCATCTCCAAAATAATTACACTCGTTTCGTGTTGTTGATGTGGGATACATCAAGGCCCTCCTACGATGAGTCTCTTCTTGTCGGCATCAGCACATTATCCAAGAAGTTGACGTAGAAACACCCTTCCAGTACCTTGAGGCTTGCATTCATCAATGACAGGTTTCTCTCTTCTGGCGATAGGTTGACATCACTAGCCTTTGACCGAAAGACTTTGTATGGTGTTCGACATCAAAACATCCATTCACACCATGCAGAATGTACTACAATACCTTGAGGATCATTATCATTATCGGTGATTTCTCTCGCATCTGTTAACGGATTACATCATTAGCTGGTAATCAAATGGTATCTTCCCATGTTCGACTTCAGATCACATTTTCACATGGTTAGGCTCATACTTGAGTGAACGATTGAACAAGATAGAATACCATAGATCTAGTTTCATCTATCCAGGTTGTCATTTCAAGAAATGTACCAAATCATTAGTACAATGGCTTTACATTGATGGTCATTCAGATCATGGGTCTATATCTGTAGATGATTGTCTATGTACTTGTAATCAAAGTATATATGTTGAGCACGGGTATGCCTTCCCTCAGCAATTCATGAGAAAAAATCAAAATATCATGATATTATGTATTGTAATCAATGCAGGTCACCAACCACTTCAAAACCTCCTCATCACATCCTAAATCATATCACTCGACATTATTATTTTCAACTTCATGCTTTAGGGGGCAACTGTTATAGATCCATTTGGGCACATCACTCCCATCATCTAGATCAGGGTTTTAGGGCTCATAAAACCCTAATTTTAGTTGCTACATGCCCTAAACAAGTCAACCTTTTGAATGCCTCCTTCCCAAACAGTTTCATGGCCTGAAGACATCCTAAAATGACCTCTAGAGGAACCAACGCATGTAGGCCCATGCAAGGGTGCACTGCAGAGTAGTTAAGTCCATGCCAGGGTGCTCTTCATACCACTTAGGCCCTCTTTGACATGTGTTGGGTGAGTTTGAGTGAAATTTGCATAGGGTTTGGGGAATACTCTTACCTTCTGGAGCCTTCTAGAAGATTCCCACGCTTATCATCTCCTATGAGTTCGAAAATGGATGAGGAATGAGCTAAGATACCTCTTATCCTCTCATCCCTTCCTTCATGGAACTAATTCTAAGTATGGAAGGTCATTCAATACTCTCATTGACCTCCTCCATATTCCTATAAATTGAGCACTCATCTAAGTGGTCAAGGGCTAGACTTTGATGAATTGTAAGGAGATAATGTTAGTTTGAGAATTGAGACTATTGTAAGTGTCATTATGTTGCCGGAATGTCATGCTTATGATGTGATGTGGATGGAACCAAAGATGGAGGAGTGACTTTGAATCAGGCTTCATGGTTGTAATTCTTCCTTCTATTCAATAAAGTATTTACACCTTTTTCCATGTGCTTATCTTGATATGTGATGCTTATATGTGTGAATGTATCTTATTCCATTTACTTATAATCAATATATATTTTTCTTTGATTAGTTCTTTGTCTTCATTTGATGTTTATAGGTACTTCTCAAGCATGTTAAGTACAAGAAGGAATGACAGGGCTGATATAAAGGAGACAAGAGGAAAGCGAAAGTACAAGTAGGTCCTCTCATTCTCTTTGTCTTATATATTGTTTATAGAAAAAGGTTAAAGTGATTTAAAATATTGTTTTAGATATGGCTACTTATCTAGGGAATTAGAATTTATCCGTAGATACCAAATTCTTCATAATAGACGGTATGTTCTTCTCCTATCCCTAAACCTCACAAGTATAGTGATGCCAAATTCTATAGTCTTAGGGAAGGAGACCGAGAAAGGTATAGACTCTATAAGAGTCGAAACTAGCAACTCCTAGAACACCGACTGGGTCGAGAATGTAGATAAAAGAATGAGAGAAGGAAGAATCAAAACTCTGGCTCCTAAGAAGGTGCATAGAGAGAAAGGAGAAAGCTAGGGAGAGAAGCGCGAACCTGGTAATGAAGTTGGTATGAGGAATATCGCTCAGGCCAGGTGGTGGCTGAGGCTTGGAGGAGATGTCGTAAGTATATGGAATAGAGAGGAATCCACCAAGGAGAGCTCAGGAGATGAGACATGCAATACGATGACCCCTGAGAAACCTACCTGGAATTTCTTTAGCAATAACAAGAGGAAAACCAGAGTTTCAATTAGAACAAAGAATGTAGAGAAGAGCGGGAAGGGAATGAAAGTACCTGGTGTAGTGCAGAACAGGGCCATGGTCCTTCTGTTTAGTTCCCCCGATAGGATTTCTATGCTTAAACTTCCCCATGGTGTCTAGAACAGAAATATAGTCCCCCCTAGTGGCGTCCCCATGAGGATGTCTTTGTCGAACCTTTTAGGCGATGGCCAACAGAGTGAGACTAACCGGAAGAAAGAAGAAGTGAGGGTCAACAAAGAGAAAAACCAGGAGATGGTAGGGGGAAAGCTGAAGGGAATTCTAAGAAATCTCAGGTCGTCTAGTCTTGAATGAGACACTAAACATGGCTCAATTAATTGTAAAATTGATTGGGTATTATACCAACTAATTACAGATAATTTTCATGGTAATGTTATAGGTTTAATCATAATTTGTGTCTAGTACAGTGTGAAGGAAATCAAATGGGGAGAAGCCAACAGCAACAACGACAATGACAGAATGGGAAGAGATGGAAAAGAAGCGACCAAGAAGGGCTATAGAGATTTAGGTAAAAAGAAAGTCGAGGGGGTGGGAAGCTCCATCGGAGAAAAACATAAGAGAGGGAGAAAGACAAGACGTGAGCATATGAAGACCCACATTGAAGCATACATGGAAGGGAATCCACCTGAGGTCAGAGCCCAAATAGCTGGTTGGGAGTGAGAATTAAATGACAGTATTGCCAACCAAGACATTCCCATGGAAGAATGGGAAGACATGGTTCAAGACCCAGGTAACATCCGCAGACGGCGCACACTCTTCAGACAAATGATGAAGAAAATAAGGTCATGAAGAAAGTTATGGCCCGGGCCATGACTCTCAACAAAGAATAGGAAGAAAGCAAAGTTCCAGAGGCACAAGAGGACACCAAAGAGAAAGATCCCATCATAGCAGAGCTACTCAGGGGGAGAGTAGAAATCCAGATACAAACTTATTGAAACAACCTAGCACTGGGAAGGATTGAACAAAATCTGCAAGATATGAAGAGAAGTGAGATCCTGGGTTCCAGTGCCAAATCCCCAGCCCCCGTGATTTACTCAGACGAGGAGTAAAACTATGATCCAGGTAAATTTTGTTTTTGTTTCATGATGAATAGATTTTACTTTTCAAAGTTGATTTGCAGTACAGATAATATAGATAATGCTATTATGCTTATAGAGATAGACTTATACAAATTTTGGACAGCTTTTAACGCTGATAGGTGGCCAACCTGGTTTCCTACAGGCAGGTTGAGGCCACCTAGAACAAATGGAAAAACCTAATTTTGGCCAGTTAATATAAATAGCGAAAGTACTACCAAGTTTACAAAAAAAAATTGCTTCTTTAAATTTAAAAATGTCAATTTCATATTGTATTATCAAACTTTGGTTATAATTGTATTATGTTATGAAATAATGTGACAAGGTTCTTTATCATTCGAGGTTAAATGGTGTGCTCAAACTGACAGCCAAAACTAATCACGCCAAGATCTACGGCAAAGGGGTAATTTTGTCCCCCTTGTGCACTCTCGACGGTTAACACAAGGGGGGGGCGAGGGGCGAAAAATGGGAAAAATGGTTTCCACCCAAACCACTTGGGATGATGTGGCGAATCTTGGAGCATTTCAGGGGGCCCCCTTTCAAAACTACTTACCACATGCACCACCCCCTCCCCCCGAAATACCGTCATCTCTCGCCAACTATCCCTTACATCTTCCACTCCACTCCTGCCACTTCTCTTCTAATCCGCCACTCCACTCCCATTTTTGTCATGCCACATCACCACCTCCACGATGACTAGTCATTCAATGTTCAAATATTTATCGCCAAATCCAATATTGAATGTTGTTGCATTTAAAGTTCCCATTATTTATATGTTTTCTCAATAAATTTCCCCCGCTGCATAACGTAAATTTTTCTACTATACAATTGATCGAACTGCTATAAAAACTTTTGGAAGCCTCCAATTCGCTCCTTTCACCACACCATCGATTTTGCAAGTCGAAGATCGGTCTGCCAACAACTATCAACATTCTATAGCAGTTTTTCCTCCGAGAAGTCGAGAAAATTTCACTCGGGTAACCTTGTCCTTTAGAATTATTTATATCAATCATTTTTTGATAATGCTCTTATGCCTTCCTATTGTTCCATTTCCAAGATGTCGAAACGCAAAGGAATGGGGGAAGTTCTAGAGAAAATTCCCATGATTCCCCCTGTCCCTGATTTTGATAAAACCCCTCTAACCGACACCAAGTATATAATTATCGAGACCCAGTGTGAATTTGACCTTTACAAACTTCATAATGAGGAAAAAAAAGTCCTTGAGAAAAGTGATGATATGACCATTTGTGAATCCCTTATCCCTTAGTTTATTTTCGCCCAAACTCACTTTTTTCCTAAATTCTCCACTTGGTGCCATCTCTGATACCTACCGAGGAAAAAAAATGTTATTTTCCAAAATAACGAAGTCATCTTCTCCATTTTCCCTGAAAGTATTTTCCAAGCCCTGCAACTTGAATACCAAGCCTCCCATCATCCTTTCTCAACATATGTATTCATGGAATTATACAAAAAGTTGACTTTCCTTTAGAAAGCGCAAATCTTTGAATGTTTCCTTCCTGAAAATATTGAATTACCTTGGACCAAATCCCCCATACTTAATCTCGAACTTCCCAAAAATGTCCAAACAAGTAAATTCTATGGTAACCTGACTACTTGGGTATTATAATGATCAATGGGTAGATGAAATAGTTTTGGGATTTTTGTCAATTTTTGCAGTTGGCAAAAATCCATCCATTATTTTAATTACAGTCAATTTATGTCCAATGAAATGCATGATCAATTTGTAAATTTAAAATTCGAAGGTATTTTTAAATATTAGTTGGTATTGGTTTATCTTATGTTATTTCATCAGTGAGACATGTTCAAATTTCCTTTACAAAAGATAGATAATGAGGGAAATCCTTTGTTAGTGATTTACTAGACTTCTCTGGTTAGAAATAACTCACAGGAGTATACTTACACTGATTTTGGTGATAAGTTTCTACATACCTCATTATGCTTTCTTTGCATTGATGTGACCCAGAGGATTTCAACAGAGATAAAGAAGATATTGCCCTTGTCAGAGCAATCAAAATTTGGAGACTGGTATCTATACCAGAATCGTACTAAAATTATAATATATGGATCAGAGTTACCTCCTTATAGGTTACCAATGTTTGTACCAGTCAAAATATTTGCATTAGAATACACTAGAAAAATGTCGAATATGGATGAGCTACACTTTGTATCCTACAAAAAGAAAGCACAGTTTAAGCTAAGACTAATATAGGTCCTTATATTATCAACACCAAAGTTGCAGCAACGAAGGTGGAAGCTATTAAGTCAAATGAAATTTAAGCTTAGCTTCTCTTGCTCTTATGATCCTCTGGGCATCATTTCAAAACTTAGATTGGAACATAAGAGTACTTCCTATGTACATACACCAAGGACCAAAATTGAATAGTATGCTAAGTAAGAGGAATGAACAAAGGGAACTTTACAAGAAGCCGAAGAATGAATGATTATTCATTCATCCATTCAGAAATCTATTCCTAAGGAAAAGGAGGTCAAAAGGGGGAGAGAGGCCATGTCCCCTACTGACTCTAAAACACAAGGTGCAGAATTTATTGTTTTTAATAGAAAACAGAAGGACCCAAACAATACTCAAAAATCAGACCTTCAAGTTGATCCTTAAATGATTTCTATCCAAGATGAATCTCCAGAAGAAATGGATACACAACAGCCGCCTATAGTAGTTTTGACGGGAATTCTAGGTCACTCCTTTTCCTCAAGCAGAAGAAACAATTCAGTAACCTATTGTAGATCCAACAGTTAAGTCTCCAGTATCTTCTAGTTCTCAAATTTCAACTCATCAGAATACATTTTCAAGTTACAAGGAGATAAAGTTGAAAAATGAAGCTTTAAAGGCTTCAACTTACTTAGAATTTTGGAAGAAGACAACGAAAACACATCATAGATTTCTCTCTTCATTCGACTCAGAGAAAGGATAGTTCCAAATGCCCTTCATGGAACCTTTAGTTTCAGCCCCCAAGAGTGTTGAAGATTACAAGGCCTCCATTTTCTCAATTGATACAAAGAAGATACATGAAATTATAGTCATCCTTGAACAAGATAAATTCTTAGCTGAATATTGAGAAGATGTCTTCATTTTTTAAATACAACATAATCAAATCTCTAGAATAATTGATAATAAATCTAGGACATGACCCTGCTAATATCAAGGCAAGAAAAGAGCTTATAAAGAGAAAAGAGGAAGATATCCAAGCATTAAGAAAGCCATTGAAACTACCATCCACAAAACATCTTCAAGCTAAAGAAGTTTCTAGCATAGAAATGGAAAAGGAAAAATTATTTACAATAGTTATTGAGCAGAATGAGAAAACGGAGCAGGACATGGAAACATTGTTAAGAGAAAAATAACAATGGGAGGCAGCAAGGACATCTACATCAAGCATAAGTACAGCAGTAGAGACTTCAACAAAAGAAACATCTTCAGATTCTACAGAAGAGCTTGCTAAATATTTGGAAGAATTACCATCATTTAAGGTAGAGAAAAAGAATTATTAGCAACATTGATTCAAATGGAGGAGAGTAAAATTAAAGCCAATAATGCCTATTTAATAGAAGTACAGAAGAACTTCAAGCTCATTCAGCAAATTCATAAATATGAAGACCAGTATTTTATCATTCAGATGTTGGCAGAGGCCAAAAATAGCATTTGGCATAATATAAATGCTAATATAACATATATGTGGCCATCCATTCAAATCACTTTTGAGCGGGAAGAAGCAAAGAGTTAAGGAAACAATACAAAATACTAAGGCATATTTGGAGCAAAAACCAGAAGACGAACAAAATATTATTAAGTTATTAAACTCCAAGACCAAGGATGAATTAGAGGACCTAAACATTCCGGACATGACAACAATAGTAATGGAGGTTAAAATATTTTTAACGAAAAATACTTTGATGATACAGTTAGAGAACAAAGGTAAAGAACTCGAGTTGCAAGTAATAAGCTTCAACAGAAAGTTCACAATATTGTAGGAAAAGGGTCTACCTACTCTGAGGAATTATAATAGAAAATTGATTCCATTAGAAAACTACCAAGAACAACTGTGTAACATAGTTTTTTATGCTTGAAAATTTGTAAAGGCCAAAGGAGTTATTAGTGGAGAAGCATTTATAGAAGGCCTACAGTTTGATTTAAATATTCAACATGAGATTCATCACCTTTTTGTCAATAAGCCAACTTTTGACATTCACACATAAGTGGATGAAAGGTTTAGAAACATGATATTTTATGTCCAAAATGAAGAAAGGTGGGACCAGTTGCTAGATTTGATCGAGTAAGTACAATTGAAGCCCTGAAATTTTGACAGTAGAGACACAACATTTGCAACAAAATAGCCACAGTCAGCACCAAATTTCTTCAAATCCTCAACAGCGCAACAAATTTTACCAAAATTTCCTTATCTTCTTCTTCTATATCTAAAATATATGTGTGTTTAATAGATATTATTTTGTAAATCTATTTTATTTTGAGCTTTGTCTCGGAGTATCCACAATAGAAACCATATTTGTCAACGTTTCAAATCCCAATAGGGATCCATCATCAGGACCAATTTGAATGATGATATAAGAAGAGCTATGTGATAGGATAAATAGTTAAAGAAACAGTTTTGATTGAAGGTCAGCTGATAATTTCTAATTTATATTTTATTTTTAATTTTTAATTTTTATTTTATTTTATCATAATCATTAATAATAAAAAATTAACATATTTCATATTAGTTGAATAATTAATTAATTGGATGTTTTTATATAAATTTATATAATGGATTAAAATTTTGGCTCATTATTATTAGCATAAATAAATTATTATTATTATTAATTTTAGTTGTTTAATAATTGAATATAGTTATTATAATTAGTTACTAATCATTATAAATTAATATCATAAATTTCTTATTAATAATCTTTATAATCTTTATTTTATTTTGAAGTTCGATCTGAGATGTAAAAAGTTTCTTTAAATACTTAGTAAAAGGACTTACAGAGAGGTGGAACTTGTATGAAGAAAGGACCCATATTTTGATGTAAGTTGTGCATTGTACTAGAGTGATCAATTTACAATAATACAGAGAGTTTTGTTCCAGGATTCCTGTGTCAAACCATTTAGTGATGTACTTTCTCATGTGAAACCGTTATTTTCTCAGTTTTCCATATGTTTTCTATCTTTATTGTTTCAAGAAGATTAAGGGTCGAATTTTCTTAAGTGTATTATGCTCTAGCTTGTAAACAATATAAATGATTTCATTCTAATGTTAAATATAGAATTCATCCTAGAATCCTCTATATTTAATTGAAATTAAATCATATTCATCTTATACACTCCACAGATACTTTAAAAGATCCAAAAGTTTTCATATCCTACCCTGTTACAGCTCCTCTGTTATTTTTATATTTGATCATCCAAAGACTCATGACTCCATGCCCAATGGTCTTTCCTTGCATTTTTCAACCAAATCTTTGCAAAACCAACCTCAGAACTCAATAACTATGCTAATATCTTAAAACTGAAATCTAAATCAAAAATAGAGATCCCTCTCTGAAGCTGGAAAGGCTAGATCCAAGCTTTGCAAGTGGTTTTGTGGTTACCTATGGGTTTCTCTCCACATCCTTGGGAAATAACAAAGTGATAACATTATGGTGACCATACTAGGAAAAAATCTTATACAAGCTACATTGTTTCCCTGGTAAATACTTTTTTCAAATCTCAAAGTTGTTTCCAATGTGTAAATGTGAAATAAATGTTATTAAGGTTATTTTTCCAACCAAGATATTGTACATATATCTATCTATAAATAATCTATTAAAGATTTGGCTCCAAGAAAGATCTACACTAGATCCCATCCAGATCCTAACCCACATGAAATTGTGAATAATCCTAAGAAACTTATTAGGAAGAAGAGTTTTACTGAGAGCTAAGCATGCAGTAATTATTTTCCAAGAGTTAACTCTCTCCCTAAAATTTTTATAATTGTATAGGATATTGAATTTCACTTATCTTTTGAGCACAACCTTTTCCGAACCAAGTCAAAAAGTTTTGTCCCTAAGATATCTTTTGATGAAAATGTTTTGAAACCGTATATCTCAACACATCAACCTGGCATTTTAGATTCTGATGAAGATGGTATAAAACAATTTAATAAACTTGAAGATTTGGTGACTTAATTAAATCTAGCTACTTAGAAATAATTTACTGATCAATCAACTATTTCTTCTTCTTCGTCCTCATCACCAACCTCTCTAGTGGTTTCTCTTATGTCCATTGTCCCTATTTCATCTACTGTCTTTATTACTTCTATACCAACTCAGCATGTCATAATCCCATTTTCTTTACCACCGTCAACATCCACATCAATTGTAGTTTCATATTCCTCCCATTTACCAGCAATGGCAGCTCGTTATGCCCCCCTTGTCTTGCCTGGACAACTTCATTCCATGCCACAGTATTATCAGAGTCATATACCTCAATTTGATTTCACAGGGCCAATCACAGCATAAAAACACATAGATAGAATGAATGATTATTCATATTTGCAAGAAGTAGATGAAGAAATTGTTCAGGGTGTTGCCAACAGCTATTATTGTAAATATCCCACACTTTCATCAAAGTTTTCTCACAAGGTGGGAAGTAAAGAAGAATCCTCTTCAAGTCTTGGCCAAATATGAGAGTATAAAGAGAGCCCCTGGTGAAATAGTTCAAGATTATTGCACTAGATTCAATAATGTTTACAATTCTATTCCATAAGCAATAAAACCTCTACCAAGGCTAGCTCTGATCAAATTTCTAGATGGTTTTTATGAAGATATGTCCTATCAACTGAGGGAGAGAAATTTTTCTGCCCTAGAGGAAATGCAAAGGAATGTTGTTATTGTGGAAGAAAATTTATTGACTAAGAGAGCAAGGTTAAAGGCTAAAAGAAGAGTCACAATTAAAGAAGAACCTTCTTATTCTTCATCAGATGCAAAGCTAGGCACCTTAGTTAAAACCATGGAAAGAATGACGGAAAGGATAAGTTTAACTAACAAGGCTCCACCAAGAGAAATTCAAGCAGGTCATCAAATCAGAAATTTTAATTTTAGGAAGAATCCACCCCAAAATAAATAGAGAGAGAAAAGAGGCTCAGCTAATTAGCAGCAAATTAGACCTCCGTTCCAGGAGAATTATGCAGATGAAGAAGTTAAGATAGCTTAGCACCTTGAAGAAAATCAGATAAATCTATTTGTGGAAAGAGAAATATATAATATTTCCTTAACTACGGAGGAACAAGATCTATTATTGTTATCACACCCAGAATTCATCCCTGCAGAGTCAAATGATTATAAAAAGGGATACCAAAATGCTATCATGGAGGTACACAAACAATACAATTTGAGAAGTAAGAGGACTACAGGAAACCTTTCCAAGAAGATTCAAAGTGATACCCCTTCCACTAGCCAGGAAAAGAATGATTCTCAGAGGGATACTTCTCAAAAATGAGATGGAAGTATCAAGGAAGTTGATAAACCTCAAACATCTTTCAATATTGAAAATGAATTAGCCAAGGTCAAAATCTCTATTCCTCTGAGAGAATTGATTAACAAGAATGCTTATAGATCTCAAGTCATGAAGGAACCAAAGATAGGGGAGGGAATAGGCACAATCAACTTAATTGATGACCGACCTAAATTATTGTTTGTACCTGAAGTTGACGGGAAGTCTCAGTATGGTACTATACCCCCCTTCTATGCCAGTTTGAACATCCATGGCTACATTCTACATATTGCCATGCTTGATTCTAGTGCTTCGCACAATATTATGCCTAGAGTCATTATGGAAAAGCTAGGATTGGATATAACAAGACCCTACAATGCTTTATATTCTTTTGATTCTAGTAAAGTAAGATGCTTAGGTCTCATCAAGGATTTATGTGTGACTCTGGCTCCAATCCCAGCAAAGAGTCTGTTAATGGAAATTGTAGTGGTAGATGTCAACTTAAGGGGGCCTGACCCAAGTTCAGAGTTATTCACACTAACCAAAAAAACCCTAACTTTTGGCCCTTTCGGCAACAACCTGTATAGTGTAGGCTACAATCTCACCCGAAGCAGTATTGGGGGATGCTAGAACCAGGTTTCTACATCCAGAGATAGTGTGATAAGCGGTCTTAAAGCTCTTATAAATCAAATCAACCTTCGCACAGATTGGTATCCTTCTAGGGCTCGTTACTATAACTCGGGTAAAACAGCCTCTAGCCCTTCGTGAAGGTCTGCAATCAATCTTTATAGACCCTAAGGAAGTAGTCTATCTACTTTCATGCACTAATCAATAACCCTAGATCTTCCTTCATGTAGATCTATCCAATCCATCATAAAAACATAACATAATTAACCCTTAACTTCGTGAACATGGATAATTACTTAATTCATGCATAAATATTATAGATTCAATAGATTCGCACAACATTTACACATTATTTCATAAAAAACACTTTAGTAAGAGAAATAACATAACAAAACTCTCAATAATGCTCAAATGCAAAGTATTTCTTCAGAATCGGCCTTTATTAAGCCTCAATGTTCAGACTACAGACTCCTTTACCCTGTGCACTTAGTTGCAGGGATCCACACAATCAGCTATAGACTTACCAAGGCCTCCTACGCACTCAGCTGCAGGAATCTTCCCCTTTTTCCTAAGTACAAGAAGCAGAGCCTTCCTGCCTTAGCACTTGCCCCAAAACAGTCTCTACCTTGACTTCAAGTTATCAACTACTACCTCTAGACTCACTATGACTCAACTATATATAGTTTTCTTCAATATAATACCATGGTTTGTAGACCATGGGTGACCCTCAAAACCGACCTATCTACTTATCCAAACAAGGGGCTAGGACCCCTTTGACTCCTATCTACCTGTGCGCTCCACATCCACATTTTGCAGTGACTTTACATGTTTTACAAAATTTGGGTTAACTAACCCCAAAACTAACCTTAGGCACCCTAACCCAAAAGGGCCCCAACAAAAATATCGTGACTCACCCTTGAGTCACTCAAATGGCGCCTTGATCTTGCTACAGATACCACCTAGCTTGACCTATAATATTGCAACTTCAGCAGCACTCTACACCACAGCCTAGTGTACTTCTTATACTAACTTCTCTATTGTCAAGCCTTCCGCTACTAGGCGCATTGTCCTTTGTGTCTATTGCAACACCTTTAGCTTTTCCTGAAGCAAGAGAGTAAGATGGCAGGATTCCTCTAGCCACGACTATAATCTAGCCTTTAGAAGGGCCTATTTCCTCTGCAATTCTTCCATTTGTGCTTACAACTTCTTTCCTTCCTGTAACTTCTCTAGGTGCTACGCTGGAGCCAAAGTGTGTGCAACTACTTAGACCTCATCATACTTGCACTATGTCTCTCTGGCATTTGTGTTCATCCTCTACAAGTTTTGGTCATCCTTCAAGTTCATCCACAACTCCTTTGCTTGGTCAAACGTCATTGCACAGTCTGTGACTGTGATATCCAATGTGTTCATATTTTCCTTTATCGTTGCTCTGCATTGCTCCCAAACCTCTAGTGGAGTGGTTGGTTGCAACTTCAGCTACAGCTATGATACTTCATTTGGAAATCAAAGGTAACCCTGTCAATCTCATCCTTTGATGCGTGTACTGCAGCAACTAATTTGTGGACTTTTGTTGAAGTTGTAGCATCCTCTAGGATATTCAGCTCTGGAACTGTCTTGCATGCCTGCTCCATGGTTCTTTCCAGGCTCTGACTTCATGTCTACAACTCCTGCTTTTCTTTAAGAGCTTGAGCTTTCTTTGTGAACATCTGCTCATTATTCACCTTAAACTCACTTATGATTGTGAGGGTTCTCTGCTCTCTGATCCTTAACTCATCTGAAACCCCCTGATGCAATGCATAGAGGGTTTGAAGCAGAAGCGCAACCAAGTTTACTCCCATGTCTTTCATGATTCTTAACACGGTGCAGTCCTCCTTAGACTTCATGTGAACAAATAATTCTGGTAAAGGTATCACTCTAAGATCCAAAATCAGTTCCAATTCTACTATTGTTTTGCTTCCTTGCACTGGGATCGCTTGCACCGCGCTCACTTGCCCAACACTTGGTTGAATCTTGCCAGTATGGATCTGAAGCTCACACAGATCCTTTTGGACACTCCCCAGTGTCTGCATATATTGTTGCTCAAACTATTGCAACAACTTTGTTATGGTATCATAGACCTTATTGCTGATCTCATTGATATCCCTTTTTGTAAGGACCATCGGGTCAATGCACGTTTTCTTATTTGACTTATGTTTTTTGCATTGCCCAATAGTCTGCTCCTATCTACGCCTCTTGAAGGTGAAGGGAGTGCTCTGATCCTCTCCACTGCCTCCTTCCTTCCCTCAAAGTTCCTTCTCATCTAAGTGTTGTGAAGTCGATCCTTTGAATTCCTCTTCGCTATAGCTGATATTTCTATCGGTCATGAAATAAGTCACAAAACTTCCCAATGTGCGATTAATCCAGTGGTCCATAGCCTACGTGATATTTCCTTTTAATGCTTCAATATGTTGCACCAGTTTAGGATTCCACACTATAGGGCCTTTGAGCCTCCACTTCCCTTAACTATCTGCCAATTTAGACAACCACTCATATGTTTCTTTAGGGAAGAAACAGAAGAAAACATTTGTCTCGTCTGTGTACAAAAATCTCTACAACCACTACTCCTTGGATAATTTAGGGCTCTTGTTCTCCTGAGCCATGAATACATGTGATTTTCAATGAATCCACTTATCAACCTCTTTCTTCATAGGAAACCATTTATCACGCATTCGTCAAATAGATCCCAGTCCCAGTAATGAAACCATTTGTTGGCTTAAGGGGGCCTGACCCACGTTCAGAGTTGTTTGCACCAACCAAAAAAACCCTAAGTGTTGGCACTTTTGGCAACAACCTGCATAGCGCAGGTTGCAGTCTCACCCAAAGCAGTATTGGGGGATGCTAGAACTAGTTTTCTACATCCAGAGACAGTGTGATAAGTAGTCTTGAGCTCTTATAACTCAAATCTACCTTCATGCAGATTGGTATCCTTCTACGACTTGTTATTGTAACATGGGTAAAACAACCTCTAGACCTTCACGAAGGTCTGTGATCAGTCTTTATAGACCCTAAGGAAGTAGTCTATCTACTTTCGTACGCTAATCAATAAACCTAGATCTACCTTCACACAAATCTATCCAATCCATCAGAAAACATAACAAAATTAACCCTTAACTTCATGAACATAGATAATTACTTAATTCATGCATAAATATTATAGATTCAACATATTCACACAACAATTAAACATTATTTCATAAAAAACACTTTAGTAAGAGACATTAATAACGGAACTTACAATAATTCTCAAATGCAAAGTATTTCTTCAGAATCAATCTTTACTAAGCTTCAATGTTCAAATTACAGAGTCCTTCACCTTACACACCCAGCTACAGGGGTCCACGCACTCAGTTGTGGACTTACCAAGGCCTCCTATGCACTCAGCTATAGGAGCCTTCCCATTTCGCCTAAGTACAAGAAGCAAAGCCTTCCTGCCTTAGCACTTGCCCCAAAACACTCTCTATCTTGACTTCAAGTTATCAACTACCACCTCTAGACTCACTATGACTCAACTACATATAGCTTTCTTCAATAAAATACCATGGTCTGCGGACCATGGGTGAGCCTCAAAACAGACCTATTTACTTATCCAAATAGGGGGCTAAGACCCCTTTGACTATAATATTCCTAGTAGAAATTTTACAATGATAACAAAGAGATGCACAAATAAATAACACTAAGAATTTCATAAATGCATACACATAAACCATAAATTTCAACAAATCCCTAAACTGGCCAAATTTTATTAATAATATTTGTTGTGGTAAAAATTAGTTGGAGAAATTGCACCTGGGCTTGCACAAGGAAAGCTACAAGCACTAGGTGATGAGTATGAGAAAGCCAAATGGCTACAATAATCAACACCTCTAGAAAACTGTGTTGCTACTCCATAATTGCATTGCTTCCTGACTTTGCCTCCTCATTTTCCCACTCTAGAGTGCCTATAAAATTATATAAAATTAGGAGAGTGCTCCTTGCCCAAAACTCAGAAAGGGTTTCCCTTAGTTCCAACTTTCGAAATTTGACCCTTTACAGCTTGGCCCTCCACCAAATTCGAATTCTGTTACTGTGGCTACTCCTGTTAATATCTTCTCTCCAAACTCTAGAAATCCTCCTCAAATTTCCCTCCCAATGATTTCCCAACACCCCAGCTCCAAACTCCCCCAGATGATGCTGCCCCAAAAGAGTCTCACTCCTATGACTGGGTAGTCATGGCAGAGATAATGCACTCCTATGTATTATAAAGTGGGAGTTTCATGTAGGTTTCTCCTCTTGGTTGTAGCTTCCCTCCACACTCATGAAAATGATCAAATAACACTCATGTAGCTTCTTTGGTCAATTCCCCAACAACCCAATTCCACAAACAACTAGTGAATCCTCCCTCTATGCAGTGGTGGCTCCCAGATTGTATGATCTACTTCAGAAATGTGTGGGACCTGTATTTGATGCCTCTTCCAATCTCAGTGATGAAAGAAATCCTTCCTAGGGTGGCGCTTGAAGTCCACCAAAGAAAGGTTGAGCTTCTCTCCTTGGGAAGCTCTTGTGCTAAACAACACAATATTGGATCAGCTGAACAGCTAAGGAAAATTTGATTTTCAAATAGACAAAATACCCCTATTTCCCCCTCAGTCCTTCCTTTTTTAATTGTTGGCCATGCATTCCTTGTGGATCCCTCAACCAATTTTATTTGCCTCGAGTAATTCAAATTATTTCTTCCCCAAGTGTGTACTTTATGTAGGCCCCATATTCCACTATCAATTTAATCTTTCATTTTCCCTAATGTTGTTGGCCTTCATCTCTCCAAAAATTAAGTGGGGACTCCCTCCACCCACTTTTCCTAAGTTTACATGCCAAAATATTTCCCAACGCCCAATTGGAAAATAGAAATTCATCTTAGCAAACTTAATTTAATTGGGGACATTACACTCCTCCCCACCAAAAATTGCTTGTCCTCGAGCAATCCTTGAACAAGCACCCTCTCGATCAACCGACCCCAATAGTCTCTACACACAATACATGGGTCCCAAATGTACCACTCAACCATCCCTAATCTCTAACTCGTCCTGTCAGGATCCCAAGCTATCCTAATTAGAAAGAGGCATCCCTTGCTCCACTTGTTCTCCAACTCAGCATAGGCACCAGACGTCCCATTCATACTGCCACTAAGTAGAGAATCATGGTAGTATAAAATCATGATCAACTCCTCATGAAACTACTCTATTGAATAGTCTCTCTTGTGCACTTCAAGAGTAGACCCCTGAAGACGCAATCCAATTCTTGTGGGATGGAATCCTCGCCTACCTATGCTTCCCCTGATCTCCTCCCGCTGATCACCCTGCCACACTGGTGAAGTCCGCCACACCACCAACAATTCACTAAAATCCAATGGAATATATGGATGACATTCCCCTATAGGAACCCACTCACCTCCACAGGTAGTTGAACTGCTAAGCCCTACTAGGCTAAAATCCCAAGTTTGTCCAAAAGGGGTGCCACCATGATGTCATTGTGCCACTCTGATCATGACGGTTTTCCCGTCACGCACAAGCTGTATCCCCTTCTCTTGGGACCTGATGGAAAAATATATATGGTTTTCCAATGCATCTGGCCCAAGAATCTTCACGATGTCGCAACCTACCCATCCAACACTCACTCTGATTTGTAGCAGCAACAAGGAAAACCAGCCTTGTCATGTGACAAAGGCTTCAACGCTCCCTCGCATGTAAAACCAAGTGGGAGTTGGGTCATCTTTTGTCCTACTCCCACTCATCATGAAACAAAGTTTCCAATCAACCAGCCAGGCCCCTGGATCCCACATCTAGAATGGATGTGGCATAGTCCTGACAGCTGTTTGCGCCAACCTGTACCACATGTTAAGCCCCTGCATGTAATTGATATATGGCCTCCTTACATCACGAACCAATCTTGTGCATATGAACCTACCCTGCGTTGGTCATACAACATAGTGGGATCTATCATCCTGCCTCCTAAAAGTTCTCCCCAACACCGCCTAGAGTCTAAACATATGCTTGTATGTAAGGTCCACAAATTGTTTTGGATCCCCCTGAGACAACTCAAATTTTCTCACCCAAAGGGGGTCATGCCTCTCCCTGAGTGTGGGCTCAAGTGCAGTGCAAGTGTTACCTCTACAGAAGATTGGAGTACCCCCAAACCTGCATCCACTGGTTGTCATAGATGAACCTCCTTGGTTTTGTTTCTCAAAATGAGATCATCAAGGAATGGTATCAAAGTCCCCGACACCAGTGTGAAATGCAGTGAGTGATAAAGGGAAGCTCACGGTCGACCCTATGATCAACTCACTCTCCAAATATGAGTGTTCCAAACCCAATGGGTTTCCTGATGCCCTCATCATGAGATATCTCTGGTGAAAACACCTCAATAAACTGTTGTGTATCATCATGCTCTGCTGCACACAAATACACACCCCAACACTCCACTACATAGCCTTGAACTTTGTGGCACAACTTCATGCGCCATTTCATATCAACGCTTAATGCCATGCTACCATGTACCATAGGCAATCCCATATGTTCCCATGCATCCACCACTCTTCTAGTACACCCACCATGATGTGATCTACACCTCCTCATCTGCCCAGGTGCGCCTATGTGGCTCAACTCCTCACATGCAATTGGGACTAACGCTACCATGTCAAACCTCAGTAGCTTTAGTTCCCAATACATTAATGAGAAAGCCCTGTCTGGTGGCCTGACGATGCCACCTCCTCCTACCAACTCCTGCCAGAGTAGTCTAACCATCCTACGATCCCATGTCAACCCAACATTCCATGATAACTCATGAAATCTACATGCTCCTCTGCTAATCCATCCTATCACTAGTGTTGTCAGGAACTCTAAATGGGATATAAAAAGGTGTGTGCACCCAATCATTGATTCCATCACGTAGCCACTACCATGACCTACTGACTCCACGATGTGATGGAGAATCCCACCTGGATCCCAACAACAGTCTAGCCCTCGAGCTCCTCTAGTAATCCACAGCCTCCACTGAGTTGTGGCCAAGGATGCATCTAACCTCCTAGACATCTCCACTAGATACAAATTCAATATCTCTCGCAATCCAACCCCAAGGAAGGAACGAGAGCATAAAATCTTCTACATGGAACTAACCCTTCATCCTGCCAAGGATGCACCCTATGCAACTCATGTCGCCTCATCTCACCATCCTGGTCAACACATAAAATATGTCGAGGTAACTCTACCTCTCCCTCTCCAATATGTAGTGGTAACCTACTAGTGCTACTGGCCTGTAATGTCTGAGTAGGGTTTCCCCATCGCTCCAATGTGCACTTCAACTAAACCATTAGGGAACCCACCCCCTCCCCAACGTGAGTCAGTTTGGTTGCTAACTCAGCACAAACCTCTCTCATGCCCTCCAACTCCTCATTCTATTGTAGAATGGCCTCTCACATTGTCATGGCCTTCTCTCTCAACACTGGAAGTCTAGCCTAGAACTGATAAAACTATGGAGGGAAGTTATCCCCTATAAAATCAGTTACTGCTCTAAACCCCTCCATCTCTTCTGATACCTCCTCAATGACAAGTATGCCTCGAGGCACCTCATCAACCTGTTGTGGGTGGCCATTGTCTAGAAACTGGGACATAGCATTGGGTACCTCATCAATTGTTGGCATCTCATCAATATGTGGCCCTCTGAGTGTATGCTCTACTCCCTCAACCGAGGTGTCAGCTAGAGCTACCAAAGATACCTCCAACAATGGTGACTCCTACACCACACTAGCTATATCGATGTGCCCCTCACCATCATGCGTGTCCTCCTACTCAACCTCCTCCTCGTGCTTTTGACATCTAAATCCTGACTACACCAATATAAATTCCTCCTAGTCTCATCCTCTAGCTTTCCTTGTCCTATCTAATCCCTTTGAGGGGGTTTGGTGTCCTTTTGGTCAAATATCTCCACGAGCCTCTGTGTGAACTCTTTGTAGGATGTGATACATACATGACCCAAAGGGATTAGCCCTCGGTACCACCATTCCATAGCATCTCCATCTAAGTGAAAAGTGGCATGTCTAATAGCATTTGTCTCCTTCATCGAGTTTAGCAGGAAATATGTGTCCAATTCTTGTACCCATTTTCTAACAAAACTCCTAACTAAACCATTAAAGTGCGTGAGGGTCATTTTTCCCTCAATGATGTAGGTTTTAACCCCGTACAGATATTACCTGCATACGAATTCTAAATCACAGGAAAAATAAACAATGCAGGAGAATAACACATAAAACACATATAGACAGAGATTTCCCACTGGATCCCAAAAACGGGACTACCAGCTTGATTTTTCATTATGTTCCTTTCAATGTTACAATACATATTTATACATGCCGAAGCATCCAATACCATGGACCGAAAACCATAGGTAGGTTTTCCCAACCTAATATAGGGTCCAAAAAAAATTTTCCCAGGGTGCTGCCCCAGACCCCGTAGAGGGGGGCTACCCACCCCCCTCACACCCCCTGGACAG